>CAUYQG010141751.1:0-10892 GCA_963574415.1 Tarsius wallacei
AATGTCTAATTACATCATAGTTTGCAGGATAAATAGTGCTTTGTAGATAAATTAGGGAAGGTAAGCTGGGCTTGGTGGCTCAGCCTGTAATCCCGCACCCTTATAAGGATATTGGATTTTATTTAAATCCAAAATAAGCAAATCATAAAAATTAGAACAGAAAGTAATAGTCAGGAAATCAATAGAGAAAAATCAATGAGACAAAAGTTATAATTGTTTTTAAAGAACAATATAGTTGATAAGCCTATAGCCAGGCTGAAAAAAAAAAGAAGGGGAGGAAGGGGATACAAATCACTAATATAAAAAGTGGAAGAGGGACTGTCACTATTGATATAACATTAAAAGAATTGTAAGAAAATATTGTGAACAACTCTATGCCTAAATTTGATAAACTAGATGAAAATAAACTGGTCAAAATACAAGCAAAAAATAATACACAGCCTAAAAATATCTATACTTTATTAAGAAAACTGAATTAATAATTAATAACCTGCCAAAATAGAAAACATAAGTCCTTTATTTGACCTGTCACTTCAGTATTATTACCTTATGCCAAAAATCAGAAAGAAAAACTGTAAACCAATGTCTGTAATATACATAGACACAAAAATCCTGAATAGGGCTAGCTGTGGTGATTCACACTTGTATCCCAACACTTTGGGAGGCCAAAGAGAAAGAAATGCATGAGCTCAGGAGTTTGAGATCAGCCCAAGAAACACAGAAAGAACCCATCTCTACAAAAAAAAAAAAAAATTTAGCCACATTGTGGCGCGTGTCTGCAGTGCCAGCTACTCAGAGGGCCGAGGCAGAAAGACTGTCTGAACCCAGAAGGTTGAGGCTGTGAAGAGCCATGATTCTGTCACTGCACTCCAGCCTGGTTAACAGAGTAAGCCTTTGACTCAAAAAAAAAATTAAAATAACAGCAACAAAAAGCCTAAAAAAAAAAATTAGCAGGCTGGGCTTGGTGGCTCAGCCTGTAATCCCAGCACTTTGGCCAAGATGAGTGGATTGCCTGAACCTGTGAGTTCAAGACCAGCCTGGGCAACTGGATGAGAACTTGTATTTATAATAAATAAAGAAACCTGTAGTTCCATCTACTTGGAAGAATCAGGCGGAAGGATTGCCTGAGCCCAGCAATTCGGAGCTGTGGTGCCTGTGAGCATGCCACTGCATTCCAATCGGGGTGACAGAGTGAGACTCCAACTTAAAAAAAAAAAAAAAAAGAATGTAAAAAAGACAACACAGAGACTGGGAGAAATATTTGCAAATCATATATGGGACAAAAGAACTGTATATATATATAAGGAGAATCAAAAAAAACCAGAATTTATTTATAAAAACTTGTGTTATTTATTCTTACATGTTTAAACTTCAGTCACCTTCAAAGTACTCTACATTTGAAGCAATACATCTATGGAGACGCTTTATCTACTGATCAAAACAGTTTGTGAACTCAACAGCTGTTAGGCCTTTTAGTGCTTTTTTTTTTTTTCCACCTCTTCCACATGAGCAAAACATTTTTCTTTGAGGACTTTTTTCATTCAGGGAAACCAAAAAAAAAGGTCACTTGGGGCTAGATCAGATTATGAATTAGGAAGGGTTGGACATGGTGGGGTCATGCCATTTTGTTGAAAACTGCTGAACACTCAGTAGGCAGGTGCCCTCATAAATCACCCATCATGAAATGGGCAAACAAGTTGAAAAAATCTCAAAAAAATTTACTGAAGTCGAATGCAGCCTCTCATGGCTACTTGGAAAGCTGAGGCAGAAGGACTGCCAGAGTCCAGCAGGTCGACACACTAGGATGGCTATGAGTATGGCACTGCACGCTAGCCTGGGCGACAGAGTGAGACTCCAACTCAAAAAACAAACAAAAAAAAAAAATTAGCAAATCAAATCTAACAGTGTAAAGTGTATTAAAAAAGCCAATACATCCATTTATTTTGAGAATGCAGATAAATTATTCTGAAGTTTATGTGGTGAGGCAAAAGAAACAGAATAGCCAATGCAATACTGGAGTATAGATTTCAATCCTTACTTTATAAAACTACA
Source organism: Tarsius wallacei (assembly GCA_963574415.1). NCBI lineage: Eukaryota > Metazoa > Chordata > Mammalia > Primates > Tarsiidae > Tarsius > Tarsius wallacei. The sequence continues at coordinate 2,053 of CAUYQG010141751.1, forward strand.
GTAATCAAGTCTGTGTTGTATTTAGACAAAAAGATTAATATAACTGAACCAAGAGCCCAGACACAGAGATAAAATACGATCATGTGTTGCTTAATCACAGGGATACATTTTGAAAAATATGTCAGATGATTTCCTAGCTGTGCAATCATTATAGAGTATATTCACTAAAAAAAAGATAGCATAAGGCTACTATACATCTGGACCACATGGTATGACCTGATTCCTTCTAGGCTACAAACCAGTACAGTCTGTTTCTATATTGAATACTGCCTGCCATTTTAATACAGTGATATTTGTGTATCTGTACATAAAAAGCTATAGTAAAAATACAGTATAAAAAATTTAAAATGGCCGGTCTCGGTGGCTCAGCCTGTAATCCCGCACCTTTGGGAGGCTGAGGTGCATGGATTGCCTAAGCCCGCGGGTTCGAGACCCGCCTGGGCAAGTGAGACCTCATCTCTACAAAAAATAAAAAAATTAGCCGGACCACGCCTGTAGTTCCAACTACTTGGAAGGCTGAGGTGGAAGGATCGCCGGAGCCCAGCAGGTCGAGGCTGCGGTGGCCGGGAGCGGCCACTGCACTCTAGTCTGGGCGACAGAGTGAGACTCCGACTCAAAAAAAAAAAAAAAAAAAAAATTTAAAATGGTTCATTTCTATGGAGAACTTAACCATGAATGGACACTACAGGACTAGAAATTGCTTTAGGTGAGTCAGTGAGTGATAAATGAGTGTGAAAGCCTAAGACGTTGCAATACTTTATAAACACTATACAATTAAGCTACACTTATACAAAAACACTGTTGTATAAGTGTAGCTTAACTGTATAGTTAATCTCTAATAATAAATTAACCATCTTTACTGTAGCTTTTTACTTTATAAACTCTAAAAGTTTTCAACTTGCCTTTTTAATAATAGTATTTAGTTTAAAACAAAAATGCACTGTACAAAATATTTTATTTCTTTAGATCCTCATAAGTTTTTTCTATTTTAAAACTAAAAGAAAAAAATTTAACCTTTAAATTAAAAACTAAGACACAAACATACACATTGGCCAAGGCCTATACAGGCTCAGCATCAGCTATATCATTGTCTTCCACTTTACATTTTGTCTACTCGAAAGACTTCAGGGGTAATAATGTGCATGGAACTGTCATCCATAACTGCAATCCTTTTCCTAAAGAATCATCCTGAGGCAGATGTACAGTTAACTTTTTTCTTTCTTTTGCAAATACAACAACTCTCCCTCATTATGCCTAGGAAATTGGTTCCAGTACTCTCATACCAACCCCTGGAGATAAAATCCTAAGAGGCACAATTCCCACAGTGCCCTTGAGGAACCCTCAGATTCAAAAAGACAGTACTCCATATCCTTGGGTTTCATATTTGGTGAATATTATATTTTGATCAGCATTTAGTTGAATCTGGGATTCAAAACCTATAGATACAGAGGACTAACTGTAGAGGAAGTACACTACAAATTAATAATAATTATGGTATATTACATATATAAATCAGTAACTTACTCATTTACTATCATTATTATCATGTACCGTATTTAAATGAATGTGCTACATTTTTACAGAACTGACAATGTAGTAGGTGTTTTTATATCACCATCACCACAAACACATGAAGAATGCACTAAGCTGTTACGGAGGCGATGACATAAAACGGCTATGAAATCAATAGGAGATACAAATTTTTCAGTTCCTGTATAATCTTACAGAACCACTATTTCTATGTGTCAGATGATTGATTACACAGTCAAACTTTGACAAAGGAACACGTTAATACAATTCAGCAAGATAAGTGAGAATCTTTATAACAAAAGGTCCTGGAACAACTTGACCTTCACATGCCAAACAAAACAAAACAAAACAAAAAAACCACCACAGACCTTATACCCTTCACCAAAAAATTAAATCTAAATGATATTGAATTTATATGCAAAACTATAAAATTCCTAGAAGGCAATATAGGAAAAATTGTAGATACCTTAGATTTGGTGATGAATTTTTAAATACATAAAATAATTTATAAGCTGGACGTCATTAACATTAAAAGTTTCTGCTCTGCAGAAGATACTCCTAAAATATGCGAAGGCAAACTACAGTCTTGAAGAAAATATTTTCTAAAGCCATATTCCTGATTATTGTTACTGAAAATTTACCAGAAACTCTTAAAACTCAGTAAGAAAACAACCTGATTTTAAAGTGGGCAAAAGATCTGAACTGTCACTGCATCAAAGATATATGATAGCATGTTAGCATACAAAAAGATACTCTCAAGGTATGCCACTTGAAGACTGCAGATTAAAGCAGGGAACTACCACTGCATCCTGTTTAGGACTACTAAAATCTAAACACTGAAAACACTAACAACACTAAATGCTAAAGGTGAGAATGCAAAACGGGACAGCTACTTTAAAAGATACTGTAGTAATTTCTTACAATACAACAGCTTATTACACAAATGATCCAGCAATCAATCACACTGCTATGTACTTACCCAAATGAGATAAAAGCACGTGTATATAGACACCTGGACATGAATCTTTCATATCAGCTTTACTTATAATTGCCAACTCAAAGAAGTAAACAACAAGTACTTCAATAGGTGAATGGATAAACAAAATGTATAATATCCATACAATGAACTACAATTCAGAGGTTAAAAAATATGACTTATAATGCTACAGAAAGACATGGAAGAAACCAAATGTGTATTTCTAAGTGAAAGAAGTGAATCTGGTAAGCTGTGTACCATACAATTCCAAATGTATGACATTCTGGAAAAGGCAGAGAGAATAAAAAGAGTTTCAGGTAAAGGCAGAAAGGATAAATCGATGAAGTACAGAGTATGTTTAGGGAAGTGAAACAATTTCTCCTGATGCCGTAAAGATGAATGTATGTCATTACACATCTGGCAAAATCCATACAATGTACAACACAAAGAATAAATTATGGATGTTAGTTAATAATCAATGTTGCCCTATCAGCTATCTACCAATTACGCAAAATGTTAATAACAAAGGAATCCATAAGGGATGGGAGAAGACACAGAAAATTTTTAGTACCTTTTGCTTTCTTTTTCTATAGTCCCAAAACAGTCTCTAATCTTTTGGGCCTCCTAATTTAAATTTTACTAGTCTTTTTCTCCTATTAGAAAGAATATTTAACAGCTGGAAAAGTACTGATCTTATCCAGGAAATATTTGCAGATATTACTCACAGGTATTTTAAAGGGTGGTCGTGATGCCTTAACCAAACAGTAAAGGGATCTGGAGTAATTTTAAGGATGTCATTGTTTTTCATCTTTTCCTTTGGTTTCCTAACAATATAATTGACATGTATACTAAGTTTGTAATTGGTAAGTGTAGTAGCCCCCCCTACCCATATACACAGGTAATACATTCTAAGACCTCAGTGGATGCCTGATACCACAAACAGCACCAAACTCTACACAGAATTTTTTTTAATCTGCAACCAAGAGATGGCTAGTAAGTGACTGAAGTAAAAATGGTGGTAATATATATGGTGTAAATATGCTTGACAAAGGGATGGATCATATTCTGGGTTAACAGAGTGACACAGTATGAAAATGTATCATGTTGCCCAGAACAATGCACAATTTAAAACATGAATTGCTTATTTTGGACATTTTCCATTTAGTATTTTGGGTTGCAGTTGACTAAAGATAACTAAAATCTTCAGTGAAAAACGGCATGTCTAAAAGCTGAGATAGGCCAAAACCTATGCCTCTTGCACCTAACAGCCAAGTTGTGAATGCAAGGAAAAAGTTCTGAAGGAAATTAAAAGTTTCTTCAAAACACAAATGATAAGAAAGTGACACAGGCCTATTGCTGATTGGGAGAAAGTTTTAGTGATATAGAAAGAAGATTAAATCAGCCCCAACATTCCTTTAAGCCAAAGTCTAATCCAGAGAAGGCCCTAACTCACTTTAATTTTATAAAGGTTGAGAGAGATGAAGAAGCTACAGAAGAAAACTCGCAAGTGAGCAGGGGTTGGTTCACGAGGGTTAAGGAAAGACACCATCTCCACAACATAAAAGTGCAAGTAAAGCAGCAAATGCTGATAGATCTCCAGTAGATCTAAGATTACTGAGGAAGGTGGCTAAACTAAATTACAGATTTACAGTGTAGGTGAAAAGCCCTCTTTTGGAAGAAGGTGCTAAATGGGACTTTAATAGTTTGAAAGAAGTCAATGCCTGACTTAGAAGCTTCAAAGGAGAAGCTGATTCTCTCTTGCCAGGAGTAAACGCGTGACTTTGCACTGAAGCCAATGCTCATTTAGGGTCCTTAAGAATTTAGGAGGCCAAGGCAAGCCCACGGGTTTGAGACCCACCCAGGCAACTTGGTGAGACCTCATCTCTACAATAAATCAAAAATTAGCCAGGCGTGGTAGCACGTGCCTGTAGTTCCAGCTAACCGAGACAGAAGGATCACCAGAACCCAGTAGTCGAGGCTGCAGTGGCCGGGAATGTGCCACTGCACTCCAGCCTGGGCAACAGAGTGAGACTCCAACTCAAAAAAAAAAAAAAAGATAAAAAAGAATTCCAAAAATCCTCAGGGTCCTTAAGAATTATGCTAAATCTATTCCACCTAATGCTCTATGATTAGAAAACCAAAGCCTACATGGCAGCTTATCTGTATAGAGCATAATTTACTAAATATTTTGGGCTATTAGCACCTTGACTTCCAAAAAAAAGACTCCTTTCAAAATATTACTGCTCACTGACACAGCCACCCAAGAGAGCTAGCAGATGGTAAAGAAGATTAATGTTGATTTTGTGCCTCCTAACACAATATCCATTTGCAGCCCATGAGTCAATGAGTAATTCTGACTTTCAAGTTTGATTATTTATGAAAAACTTTTCATTTCATAAGGCTATAGCTGTCATAGATAGTAATTCCTCTGATAAATCCAGACAAAGTAAATTTAAAACATTCTGAAAAGAATTCACTACTTCAGATACTATTAAGAACATTCATGATTCATGGGAGAAGGATAAAATGAGTTTGGGAGAAGTTAATTCTAATCCTCATGGATGACATTGAAGGATTCAAGACTTCAGTAGACAAAGGCACTGTCGAAACCACAAAAAAGGCCAGGCTTGGTGGCTCAGCCTGTAATCCCGCGCTTTGGGAGGCCGAGGTGAGTGAATTGCCTGAGCCCATGGATTCGAGACCAGCCTGGGCAACTTGGCGAGACCTCACCTCTACAATAAATCAAAAAAATTAGCCGGGCGTGGTAGCGCACGCCTGTAATTCCAGCTACTTGGAAGACTAAGGCAGAAGGATCGCCGGAGCCCAGCAGGTTGAGGCTGCAGTGGCTGAAAGCGGCCACTGCACTCCAGTCAGGGCAACTGAGTGAGACTCCAACTCAAAAAAAAAAAAAAAAACAACAAAGAAACCACAAAAAAATTAAAGAAGTGAAGCCTGAAGATGTGACTGAATTGCAGCAATCTCATGATAAAACTTGAAAACGTTAGAACTTGCTTCTTATGAATGAAAAAACAAGATGGTGAAAATTGTTGAAATAACAATAAAAGATTTAGTTTACTTCATAAACAATTGAAAATGCAAAGGTAGGATTTGAGAGGATTAACTCCTACTTTGAAAGATGTCCTTTGACAAAAGTTTGGGTAAAATGCTACCAAATAGCACCACATGCCACAGATAAATCTTTCATAAAAGAGTAGTCAATTTGGCAAACTTCACTGTTTGATTTTAAGAAGATCCCTCAAAATAAAAATAATAAAATAAAAAAAGAAGATTCCTCAGTCACTCCAACTTTCACCAACCACTACCTTGCTCAGCCAGCAGCCACCAACACTAAGACGAGATTATCTATCTGTAAAAAATATTATGACTCCCTAAAGCCTATTTTTAAGCAATAAAATATTTTAAAATAAAGATGTGTACATTGTTTGCTGAGACATATTACACTTGCACATTTAATAGACTTTGAAATAGTATCAACTCAATTTTACAAGCACTAGGAAATCAAAAAGTCATACTACTAGTTTTAGTGTAATAGTTCCTTGTCCAAAGTGGTCTTGAAGTGATGTATTTCCAAGATATACTTGTAATAATCCTGTACCACTTGAAAATTCTTATACAGTTACGAATTACTTAAAATGTGCTTTTAAAGATAAAAATAATTCCTTAAATTCCTATTTCTTCTTCTGACCAAAATGTACACAAGGCATAACGAGACAGACTGTGATATAAAAGCCAACAAAGAAGCTAGTTTTTCCTTTACCTGAGTGGAGTTAGATAGCTGTTTTCTCCTTGACTCTTCTGTGTTGCTGGTCAGGTCTGTGTGGTTATGAGGTAGAGTAAGTGTATTTTGCTGCAGGTAAGGCACATTTCCAGTACTTTCGCTTCCTGTTATAGAATTACTGCCTACCAAGATAGTGTCTGTATTTCCTAAAGATTTTGATGTACCGCAAGGAATACAGCCTGTAGTAAAAGGTCCACTGAACAAAGGCTTTTCAAGACAAGTAGGGCGAACTCCAGGCTGAGAGATGCTAGGTACTCTGGTCACAATAGCATGTGGTTGCCGGCTACAGACAAAGTTTGTAGGCAGTGATGAATCAGATATTGCCCCATTAGGAATTCTAGTAGTTTGTACCTGAGCAATTCCTGTTTGTCTCATCTTCAAAAACAAAAAAGACAAAAAGCGGTGTGACTTGGGAAATGTGTAGCTGATACATACTTAATTTTAATATAACATATCATTCCTCTAATTAAAAAAATACACATAGAAACTATATTCACTTTATAATTCCTGCATAAAGAAGAAATGTTTCAATCTACTATTAACAAAAATTCCTTTATTAATGGTTATAAAAGGAAAAGGAAACAGCTAAAAAGGATAATTAATGAGGCAGAGGTTTATAGATCATTCTTCTTTTATGAAATACAGGATTTCAAATTTCCATTCTATTAAAATTTAGTCAAAGTATTCAAGTCAAACAATCATGAAAACATCTCTACTTCAATTTGGAATAATTTGCTAATTATTAAATAATAAAAATAAGCACTTAGACCACAAATATTTTATGCAAATAAATCAAAAAATGCCAACTGCTTTACTCTAAATTTCTGATGGCTATTTTTTTACTTAAAACAAAATGTATCCACTACTAAACATATTTAAAACCTGATACAGTAACACCATTGAGTATACGTAGAAATCTTTCAGAAATTAGCAGTCATATCTGGAAAAGAACAGTGTTCACTTAGTCCCCTACATATGCACACCTGCTTTTTTAACATATTATGTCTCTCTACCAAGATATATTATAGCCTATTAAATTAATACAATAGTTAGTAGCTAACTGTGTTAGTTGGGTACCTAGGCTCTGTTGGACTTAAAGTGAATTACCAAAGACACTTTTAGAATATAACTCACTTGCATGTTGAACACTTCCTGTACTCAAGAAAAAAAAAACCAAAACTTTCTGATAAATATTAGAGGAAATAAAAATGTTATACATACTTGTTGCTGCATTAAGACAAACTGATTTTCCAACTGTTCCAGCAACAGTTTCTGTGCTGGATTTAAATTATCTATATTTGCACGTAGCTGTTCCAAGTGCTAGATATGAAACAGAAGAATACAATCAAAGTTTACTATAAAAATTAAGATACTATAAGGCAACCTCTCACCGAAAAGACCATACAGTTAGAACCTTTGCATGATAACACACAGTGAAACCAACCAATATTAATCAATTTGAAAATAAATTTCTTTAAGGATCTGAGAAAGGTAATAAAATCTAAACATTAATCTAAAGTAAGCTACTTTGTTCATGCTTAAATGTTATTACAAGGAAATAAAATTTCACAGAAAAAGCAATTTAACTTAAAATGTGTTCTAACAAAAGTGCTTCAAGCAGCATTGTTGGCAAAAAGAATCACTGGAATAATAGGGATGTTTACACAATAGATATGCCCTAAATAAGGATATCCATAAAAGAGAAGCAATACACATATATGAAATGAGTCTCAAAGAATATTTTTAAGAAAATAAGATCCTGAAATATATATATAAATCTACTTAACTTTTCTCTTTAATACAAAAACAAAAGATTTACAAGGCACATATTTGTATATGAACAATGTATCTCTCTAGAAAGAAACTTTTTTAACATTACTTGTCTGTAAATAAGGGAAAATAGCAGAAACTGAAAAAGCCTTTATCATATATACTCCATCATCTAAGTTTTCTTTCCTCTCTCCCAAAAATAGATTATAATTTCTATTACTCTATAAAATGTGGGCTTATTTTACTTATATGCTTATTAATTTAGTTAACTATGACTGAATTTTAACATGTCATACCTTAAAAAGTAATTATTACATCTACTGCACTGAAATTGGGGGGAAATTGTCAAAAGAATATTTCATACCTGTAATTTCTGTGGTGTCAAACACCATGAATGAACTTGTTCCTGTACTGGATGCCGTGAAACAGTTTGGCCACTATTCCAATTATTAGAGCCATTCTAAGAAAAATTTGGTTTTAAAAATTAAGAATATTTGGTTAAATTCATACACTAACAGTTATTTCTAGTGAGACACCAAATGACTAAGAATTGGAATATGTATACGCTCATAGGACTTATGCTTTAAAATTATTTAAAAAATAATCAAAATCTAATTTGTAAAACTACAGAATTTGGAAGAAAGGGCCTCAAAGAGTTAGAATGACTGTTCACCACATTTAACATCTCATTTATTTCAATGTCAGTAGTAAGTGATGGCAGAATCTTTGTTAAAACTGTAAGCATGAAAATGAATAAAATGATTT
>CAUYQG010141752.1:0-17256 GCA_963574415.1 Tarsius wallacei
TACAGGCTGAGCCACCGAGCCCAGCTATGATTTAGATTTTTTTAAATGTAAATTTAATTATATTCTAGTTCAAGAACAATCAAATAGACCAGAGAAACCTAACAGAAAGCCCAGAGACAGATGACTGACTATTTGAAGGAGAAAAGTTAGATCTGTACCTCACCTTCATCAAAATAAACCCTAGATGGATGAGGAAATTTAAGATATTATGTTTTAGAAGAATTGGAAGAAAATACGGGTGAATAGCCATCTGACTTTAGAGTGAGGAAAGTATTTCTAAGTACCATTTTTTTTTAGAAAAAAGAAAATACATAGGAAAAGAAAGACAAATCTGAAAAAAAATAAAACAAATCATTATGTAGATCAAAATATCATAAACAAAATTAAACCCAAACAACAGACTAGAAAACTAGGAAATAATATTTGTAACATATATCAGAGACAAGTCAATAACTCTTATAAATCAATAAGGAAGTCTGAAAACCCCATTAGCAAAATGGGCAAAGAACATAAATAAGAAATTTACAATAGAAAACTACAAATAGCCAATAAATACACGAAAAATTTCAGCATCACGAGTAATACAAGAAATTCAAATTAAAACAATGAGACATATATTTTGCCTGTCATCTTAGCCAAGCTTTTAAAAATAATAGTCCTTAGGGCTGGCAAAGTTCAGAGGAAAGGAGACCCCTCTGCCCCACGGTGGGAGTGTGAATTGTCACAGCCATTCTGTAAGGCAATTTATTCATATGGATCAAAGACTTTAAAATGCCCATACCCTTTGATAAGGCAATTCCATTTATAACAATTTCTCCTAAGGAAATCATTAAAGATGTGCACAAAGATTTATTTCCAAGAAAGTTCCTAGCAGTGTAATATACGATAACAAAAAAGTAAAACAACCAAAAAAAATGAAGACAATTTATTTATAATCCCCAACACAAGGGGATTTGTTAAATAATTATGTTAGACTCATATGATAGAATGCTAAAAAATCACATTCTCAAGTCATATTTAATTTTAAGGGAAAATGCCCAAGGTATAAAGTCAAGTGGAAATAAAAAGAATACTTGGCTGTATCGATTGTATGTATGTATGATAAATTTCACCAATAAGTCTGCTCAATTATTTGACATGGCCCCACTTCCACTCCCGTTTTCCAGCTCTCTGCTGCCTCTACTAGGTGCTGCATCTTACCAGCACTGCCTTCCCTTCTGGGTGTCTCTGCCGTCCTCTGGGATAAGACAACCTTAGCTGGGCACTGCCCTTCTCAGCAGGCATTATCACCCCGACAGGTTTCCAACATGTTCAACCAAACCACCATCAAGGCATGGGGAAGCATCTAGTACCAACCTTAGTCAGGATTTTCAAGTTCTAGAATCCCAACTTGAAATAGTTAGATGAAAAGAAGAATTGAGCCGGGCTCGGTGGCTCAGCCTGTAATCCCGCGCCTTTGGGAGGCTGAGGTGAGTGGATTGCCTGAGCCCGTGGGTTCGAGACCCGCCTGGGCAAGCGAGACCTCATTTCTACAATAAATCAAAAAAATTAGCCGGGCGTGGTAGCGCGCGCCTGTAGTTCCAGCTGCTTGGAAGGCTGAGGCGGAAGGATCGCCGGAGCCCAGCAGGTCGAGGCTGCGGTGGCCGGGAGCGGCCACTGCACTCCAGTCTGGGCAACAGAGTGAGACTCCAACTCAAAAAAAAAAAAAAAAAATTATAAAGATGTGGGGTACAATTCAAGGTTAAGTATACAAACGCTGATTAGGCAGGTACTTTTGTTAATGAGTTGTGCCTCTCCCTCCCCTAGCAGTTTCCCTCACCTGCCAATCCCAAACAACCTTTCTGATAGTCAAGTTGATGAGATACGTTAAAATTTACAGTATGTGCATTTTAATCTTGAAATTTACTTATTGGTATTTATTCTAAGATTACAGTTCAGTGGCACAAAAAAGCATGTAAAAGGCTTATTTTCTTTCCATCATTTTCCACTTTCTTTAGAAAACACACACAAGATACTGTATCCATAGTCCCTCCTGGAGGAGTAGTAGTCTATACGACCCCTACTCTCGAATCTTACTGATTTGAAAAGCAAGAGTCACTTGACCCATGCTGAGTTTACTATTTTTCCATGGAAACAGAACTGATATAAGGTAAATATAAGAAATGTATTCTGAAATTCAGCTAACATGAATATGGAGGTCAAAAAAGTTCTACAATCTGCCATATGCAAACTTGAGAACCATGAAATCTGATTGTACAGTTCCCATCTAAACTCAAAGGTCTAAGAACTAGGAGATCTGATGGTATAAGTTCTGAACTGAGTCAGAAGCTTAAGAACCGGTAGCTCTAATGTCCAAGGGCAGAAAAAGATGGATGTTCCAGCTCAAGAAGAGAGAAAATTTGCTCTTCCTCCACCCATTTGTTCTATTTGGACCTTTAACAAAACTGGATCATGTCCACCCATATGGGTAGACTTCTTGACTCAGTATACCAATTCAAATGCTAAGGTTAACATCTCTTCTGGAGATGCTCTCACAAACACACCTAGAAATAATATTTCATCAGCTATGTTGGCATCCCATATCCCAGTCAAGTTATCATAAAATTAACCATCCTATTTGCCAAATAATGCCTGACTCCTTGAAATTTGGAAATAAAAAGAAAAACTTTACTAAATTTTAAATTCTGAGGTTTTGTAGGAGTAGAGCAATCATTTTCCAGCGTATTCAAATATGCAAAGATAACCAGGAATCTAATAAAGAAAAGAATGAAGCAGATGCCAAAAAGAAGCTGAGACTAGCAAATGTATCCAAGTGATCCCATTTTATTTCTTAATTCTAGGGCCTCAAGGAGACCCAGCTCCAAAGAATATTTTTAGGTTTTCTGCTGTGTATATATACCCTACTCACAACTTTATTTTGTTATACAGTTTAAATAGTTCTTTCCTGAAAGACCAATCTTTAATAAAAGTTATTCTACTGCCTTGTTTGTGGCACTAGAACAGTCTAGATGTCCACCATTAGAAAGCCAGTTAAATATCTAAGTCCTATGCAATCACAAAAAGAGAACACAGAACTGTATAGAAAATGTGCGTGACATATTGTCTAGTAAAAAATAAAACATAATTTACAGGACATCAATTCAGTATATGTGCACAGCACACAGAGATATCTGGAAGGATAGTGGACTAAATTTAACAAAACTTATTTTTGTATTGATACCAGATGATTTTGTTCTTCCCTTCAGACTTTACTGTACTGGCAGCAATATTTTTATTGCGCATCTATCATTTTTTATAAGTCAAAAAAGTCAAATTTCTACATTAGAAAAAAAAGTTTCAGTAAAGCATCAAACGATTGATGTTTGATTTTAAACAAAGGATGGTTTGATCCCTACAGGAAGAAAAATTTTTACATTACTATCAGCTTTTAAACACAACTACAAGAAATTATACATATTGTTGAAGATTTATTTTGAGTTTTTACTAGCTCTAAGTATGCTATTTGTTTAATTGCAAAGCTTGTTTTACTTTATAGAGTTATTTAAAATCAGGAAGTCTTGCAAGAATAGAGGAGTATTTTTACTTAAATGCTTTGAGCATAGCTTAAATATGCATCCTTTCGTCTGGCTTTTAGAAGAAAGGGAGAAAAAATCAATAAACATCAGTCCTTCATCTTTGCTCAATTTAGCTCTTATGGTGAGCAACAAATTCCATATGGCCAACGTCCAAAGCATCCAAATTTCAGCTACTTGACAGCCCTTTCAACCAGGTCAGTCCTAACAGAGATAGTAATCAAGTCTCCCAAGAAGAAACTCATTCACAGAGTGGGACTGATTACACAGCAGGTCAAATCACTGCACACTATTGATGGGAGATCAATTTTCAGCTTGAGGGAGTACAGAGAACATTACACAACAAGGCAGGAACAGAAATAGGAGAATTCAATAGTGTAACAAACCAAACCAAATGAGACCCTCTTCATGTAAAAAGAGGCCAATTGTATCATCGAACATTCCTAACATATTGTGATTAATAGTCTGCTTTGGAATTAAAATATGCAAATAAAGTTTCATCTAAACCTCATATGACTCCATCTGAAAGGTCTCAAATTAATAAAAGTTAAACTTAGCAAAGTAAATAAATAAAAATTTGAAACTTGTACTTCCAGTTATTTTGTCTAGCACTAGAGAGTAGTCTCTTTTTCATACACTTTTATATGCCACAAAAACACATCTCCTATTAAAAGAAGGTATAAGTCATATGCTGTATTTCTGTCTTTTCTTGCAAGAACGACACCCTTTAATATATAATGAAACCATTGGCATATACCTTACAAGTTTTGCCTATGCATATGCTCAACCAATGGGGAAGCATCACTGGAACCAATTATCTCAGGAACAAATATCACAATGTCTCTGCTCTCTGTATCTACTCTACACTAGTTTGCCCACCAGATGTATTAAAATTTGAAATTAATACACTTAATTCCCTCAACCTCTACCTAGAGTAACTATAGATTCCTGTATATCAGGCACAGTCTCAGAGTTTGCCTGTTATCCTAGAGCCAATGCCCCCTTTTTACTGACAAAAGTGACTCAGTTTGGACTATATATTAAAATATCTTTTTAAGGATAAATGCATGCAAATTTTGCCAATGCAAAAGAAACAAATAGACAACAAAATATTCTCCTTTAACTCATGCTCCATCTCACACTACTATGGTTCATGCTGCCCTATTCTCACTGCCATTTCTTGCAATAATTTTTGAACAATCTTAATAGCAGCTTCCGTTTCTTCATTTTCCATTCATGCCTCAATATTTTATAGTCCAAGTTCTATTTCTTTAAAACTACTGAACATCCTCATGGATTAATAATTAAATAGCTATTTCTCCTTCTATGTGCCTGTAATACTATGGAACATTAAATATTTGATCATCTAATTTTTCTTAATATTTTTTCTTCCTTGTCAATCATTTCCACAATTTCTTCCTAACTCTTCATATTCTCAGTCATTCTCTTTATTCTTCAAACTTTTTACCTCTTACTCTACTTGATTTTCCTTAGTAATATACTCCTATTCTAGAGTTCAACTGCCAACTCTATACTCATGACTCCAAAATCAGATGCTTGAATTGATCACTTCCCCAACCTACAAACTTCTCATTTTAATCTGACTGGATGATATCTCTTTATGTCATCTAGAATCCTTTTGAACTCAACAAGACTAAAGTAGTTTTCATCATTTTTCAATGTGTAATTTATCTGCAATTCCCAGTATTTTATTAACCTCTCTATTTTGGAGAGTATGTAAAATAAATTTTAAAAATCTGTTAGAAGTATACTTTACAGGATATATTTATGTACTGTAACCAGCAAAATAAGAGAAAAAAAATAAGTAAAACTCAAATGTGTAGCTTATACTAAACAGAATTTTTTTGAAACCTTGGATGCACATAGATTAAAAATGAGAAGGAAAAAGAAAGGAGCCTTATGAATACTTTTAACACATGGCATTATAATAGTGAATTCATTGGATGCTCTCACTTTGTGTCTTAGTGGCTTCTTTTCAGAATCACAGCAAGGAGTGAAATGAACTCGAAGTGAAGCATAGTATCTCTGCCTTATATGCAGTAAAATATATAGTTGTGTTCAGTGAACACCACTATTTCCAATATTAAAAGGTATTCCAATATTAAAAGTATTAGGTTTGAGCTTATACAACAATTCACATAACCCTATATCAAATAAATATTTTTAAACTGCCTAAGTATATATTTATGCTGTAGACCACAATAACTCTATTTTAGCATCTATGGTAGCCAAAACTACTCAAGCATTAGGGGGTATCTTTTCATCACAGCACACCTTTTGAGCGAATTTAGCCAAAAGACTCCCATTAATGTCAATAAGAGTTGCTTGGCTCAATCTTAACACATACTGCGTTGAAAATTTACCCCAAAGCATCTAAGCAATAGCTCCCCAAAAGAAGGGAAATTTTAAATTTTCTGACATAAATCTAGATTTTTCAGTAAAATTACCTGCCCACCATTCTTATACTCTTGTTTTTACATTTAGATATTTATTTTAATTGGCTAGTTGGAGACAAATAATACTGCAAAAGCAATTCATAATTTAAATTAAATTATTCTAAATAGAATATATCTAAAAAATTTATGGATTCTGCCACACTTAAACAAATAATTATAGCTATCATTAGAGGTAATATTAGTTTGTTACCTAAATGTTTCTTGATTTCTATATGCTATAACGGTTGAAAGGAAAAAAGATAAATGAACATCTATCATGATTACTAATACTTCCTACATAAAAAATTATAATAAAACACAGAAAATGATCAGGAATTTCCTTCTGTGTCTCATTCTACAATGAAATGATGTGAATATACAAGGGGTGCCCCACCCAAAAAAGAATTATCTGTTTGGAAGTTGGGCTCCTTGTGGTGCCCTTGCAATTTGTTCCTCCAGAAAAACAGCCAACCCAAGATTTTATCTAGAAGTTTTGAGAAGGATGCCTCATGATTTGCAAAAGAAACATCCTGAGTTGTGGCAAACAGGTGACTGGTTATTCCACCATGACAATCCTCCTGCCTACACCAGGTTGAGTGTACTGCAGGTTTTGACCAAAACAGCATGTCCCTTGTGTCCTACCCACCTGTTTACCCGATCTCATCCTGAGTGACTTTTCTTTTTACATCCTCAAGTGAAAAAAGTTCTCAGAGATAAACATTTGGTTGATGTGAAAGAGGTGAGACAAAAAATGGCAGAAGCTCTAAAAGGCATCAAAATTGACGAGTTCAAAAACTGTTCTGAGCTGAGGAAAAAGCATCTTGATAGGTGTATTGCATCAAACAGAAAGTACTTCAAAGGTGACCGAAGTTTAAACAATTTATTTATTAAAAATACACAATTTCTAATAAATAAATTCTGGGTTTTTTATGTCCCTCCTCAGATGTCTAAGTATTTAGGTCCTAAGGGACAAAAATTGGCTAATTCGCCCTCTTGTACCCAGTACTTAGAAAAAAGTAATTATTCAAGTAACGCTTATTGAAAGATCTTATTTAATACATAACATATTTTTAGATTATCAAAATAAGTCTTTCAAGCATTGGCAACATTTTCTTGAAATATGTGGAAATTAAGTTGGAAAGGTAATAAGTAAATTTCAACTGCAAAAAAAATTGTTTTATGAATACAGATATTCAAAACTAAGTTTTATGATTAAAAAACAGCTTATGGGGGATCTCTTTTTCTAAAACAATTTTAAAATGATAAATGCTTATCTTCCTATACTATTCTTTAGTATTTAAGTGCTCATTTGAAAACTCTATTTCCTTGGAGATGCACAGAAATAAGTCTGATTTATTCCCTGCATGTGGATCCCAATAGGCTATAACAGTTCTGAAGTCAGAGGACTCCTTCTGTGTGATAATATATACAAACAAAGTGGCCAAGAAAAACGTCAAATTCCTCCTAACACTGTATATATTAACAGCATATAGACACTGAGAACATCTCAAGGGAATGAGTAACAAAATCCAAGAGGTCAGATTTCATCTGGGTTAAGAGCATGGCTGTTAGAATCAAACACACCTGGTTTTCAATCTTAGCTGAGAGCTCTGATTCTCCACCTGTGCCATCACAGGCAATTAACTTAACTCTCCAGGTTCCAGTTTCTCTACTGCATATTTCATAATTTTCTACCTGGAAGTTGTAATTCTCAATGTAACAAATTCTAGTACTCATAAATGAACACAATTCTCTGCAATATGCAAATAATAAAGGACATTTTATTCACGCAATGATCCTCATCTCTTCCTATTTTACAGTAAGATTATTTAATATTTTTAGTTCAAAATTAACTTATCACATAATAATTGTATTATTATAATTAAATATATGTTACTCCACTAATTTATTTTACATATCCACTAACAAAAAGAATATTATCATAAAATTATCAGGAGAGACAACAAAGATGTATCATGTTAGCCAAAAAATTAAAATAAAAATAATAAAGCAGAAAGACTATAAGATATACAGGGGGAGAACTTTTTTTATTCTGTTAAACTGTCCAACACTAATAACTATTGTTGGAATATACTCAATAAATATTTGTTCAATGAAAAAGATGGAAAATAAAAAACCTGTTAAACAAATAAAAATTCACAATCAATCCTGAAAGTGATAGTTTTCTGTTGAGCTGCTAAGAAAGTTCCGCCACTCTCACATTTCAAAAGTACTACTGCCTTATTATATGAGCATATGTTAATATTCAAATGTTGCACTACAACATAAATAAAACTAACAGTACAAAATCTGTTACAAATTGTTATATGCTATTTTTAAGGAATGCATTCAACAAAACAATCTGCAAACTTAGAGTTCCACATCATTTACAAAAGAACTCTGTTATAACTGTGGTAATAAGGATATTATTTGGTGCTTTAAAAACGTGGCATTCTATTGAATATATGATGTAATGAATTATACTACCCAGATTATTAGTGAAAAGTTAACTTCTCTCTACATTAGCCAATATAAGTACTAAATTTACAATATTTGTCATGGACAGGAATAGTGTGAGCCAAGAGAAAAAAATGCAAAAAAGTTTAATATATGGCCTCTGCTGTCAAAAAATCTTAAATCTGAAAAATGCATAACAAATGTTCTATAAATATTTTCAAATTCGACATAAACAATATATATAATCTTTGTTGCTTTCGTATTTGCCTGTTGAGAAGACAGATCCTAATAATGCAATAGTGGGCAGATTATTTTTCATTTTCAGCAATACAAATTACAAACACAAATCTCACTTTTGATTTTGTAATCTGAAGATTCCATATTTATTTATAGGCCTATTTAGTCTTAGAAATGATAAATCCTACCTTTCTATATCTTTTAAAACTCCTATCTCTTCCTTCAAATCAGGAGAAAATCAGGACAAATCAGTCTCTCATTTAAACTTTCTTCTGTTAACATGTCTATTAATCTTTCTAGTAATGCTACATTCATTTCCATTTTCCGGTATACGTTCCTAAAATTTAAAGTATATTTGATTTAGTAAGTACATAGGTATATATAGAAAATGTCATTGTGTCTTTAGATTGCAAGATAATTTAAAACAGAAAAAATGAATTATCCTGGGTTCCACAAAATCTAATAAATATTATGTGGAACAAAGTGATGATTATTATATCTATCTCTGTCTTCCGAATCAATTTATATTACTTTTAGGTCTTTAAAACAACTACAATTGAAATCTATATCAAAATATAGTCATGTACATATAACTGTTTCCTGCAAGTACGGACCACAAACACAACAGTGATCCCATTGTTTATGATACCATATTTATACTGTACTTCTTCTATGTTTAAATATGTTTAGATATACAAATACTTAACATTGTTTCAATTGTCAACAATATTCTTTAACATGCTGTACAGATTTGTAGCCAGGAACAATCAGCTGTAACATACAGCTTAGGCATGTAGTAGGCTATGCCATCTATATTCGTAAAAGGACATCAATGATGTTTTATAATGACAAAACTGTGAAACAACATATTTCTCAGAATGTATCCCCATTCTCATAATTAAGCAAGGCATGACTGTAATAACAGACAATGTGTTGGTTTCTTGATATATGCAATCACTTTTCTAGATGATTTACCAGTATCAACTCACTATATCTGTTCAAGAACCGTTAGCTCAACTTATAGATGAGAGAACTGTGGCAAAACAAAATCAAATCACTTATCAGTTGTGCCTCAAAATAAGATGAAGAGCTGGGGCTGCCAACAGAGTTGGTCTCATTCTATTAAATGACCTCAACAATGACTGTATGCTTCTCTGTCTATAAAGATCAGTCAGTATAGTAGACAGTAGAATGGCCCACCAAAGATGTCAATATCTTAAACCCAGGAAACTGAATGATGCCATGTTACATGGCAAAAGGAAATTAAAGTTCCAATGCAGTTAAGGTTGTGAATCTGCTGATCTTTAAATGGGGAGACTATCCAGGATTATCTATATAAACCCAATGTAATCATAAAGACACTTATAAATGAAAGAAGACAGTAGAAGAGAGAGAACTAGAGAAAATGCAATACAAGAAGGACCTGGCTATGAAGGATGAAGTAATGAAGCCATGAGCCAAAGAAGGCAGACAGCCTCTAAAATCTGCAAAAGGCAAGAAAATTGGATTTTTTTCCTGGAGCCTCCATAAAAAAAATCAGCTCTGGCAACATCTTGGTTTTAGGTAAATGAAAACTATATCTAATCACCAGAACAGCAAGATAATAAATTTGTGTTGTTTTGAGGCACTGAATTTATAGTAATCTGTTACAGCAACGTGATGATTAATTTTATGAGTCAGTTTAGCTAGACTATGATGACCTGTTGTTTGGCAGAACATCACTATAATTGTTGTTGTAAAGGTATCTTTTAGTTGTGATAGCATTTTCAATTAGTTAACGTAAAGTAAAACAGATTGTCCTTCATAATATGGGTGAGCCAAACGCAATACGTTGAAGGCCTTAAGAGCAAAGATGGAGGTTTCCCAAGAAAGAAGGAATTACGCTGCAAGTAAATTCTGCTTGAGTTTCCAGCCTTCAATTCAAGACTGCAACAACTCTCACCTGAATCTCCAGCCTATTGTCTTTTCCTATAGATTTTTGAGACCTGATAATTATGTGAGCCAGTTCCTTAAAATGAATGAATGAATGAATGAACGAATGAATCTCTCTCTCCTTCTTCTTCCATTAATTCTGTTTTATCTAGAGAACTGTAACTAATAGCAGCAGTAATAATACACAAATACAGTTAGTAACTTAATGCTGGCTCAAGTTGTTCACAACTATCCTTAAGTATATAGAAGCAGATGTATTAGGCAGCTTAGACTTCCATAACAATATACCACAGACTAGGTAGCTTAAACAACACAAATTTATTTCTCACAGTTCTAGAGACTAGAAAATCTGAGATCAAGGTGCCAGTTAATCCATTTCTACATGAGGACTCTCTTCCTAGCTTGCAGACAACCACCTCACTGTGTCTTCAAGTGAAAGAGAATGAGAGAGCTCTGGTGCCTCTTCCTCTTATTATAAGAGCATGAATCCTATCGATTAAGTCCACCACCCTTAGACTTTACTTAAACTTTATCACCTGCTCACAGGCCCTGTCTCCAAGTACAGTTGTATTGGGGTTAGGACTTTAGCATATGAGCTGGGAGGCTACAGCACACACACAATTCAGTCTATACCAGAGGAGACACAAGTTTTCAAAGCACAAGCTCATAGTTTAGTAGCTTTTATATTTTAAATGCAAAAGAATTAGGTAAACATAAGCACCTTACCTTACCCGATTGTGATGGAACAGTTTAACACATAATAAGATAATTAATTCATTAAATTATTTACATAACATTTTCAAATTAATAACACACTGTCAAATAGATTACAAACAACTTTATTAATAATTATTCCCATTTTATGTATGATCAAATTTAAGCTTAGTAAGATAAATCGATACTCAGTTCTTCAGTCTGGCAAATAGTAAGCTAGGACTTAGATCTAAATCCATTGACTCTAAATAGGCTTTGCATATTCGGATATGTTCACCAACTGCAACAAATGGAGGAAGGAGGAAAGATTTCTAGACAAACACAATATGTTAAAGTCAATTTTCAGGAATTAGTCAGACACTCCTATCTTTGTCTTAGATCTAACCATAAACATGTAAATATACTGAAAATTCTTAACATAATAAAATATAAAGAAAACTTTAAATATCTTGGCTATATGGAACAAAAGTAATACTGATGTGAAGATATTTATCAAATTACTTAGTGATTGAAATTTCCTTTCCCCAGAATGAGACTAAAGATTGTCATGTCTTTTTCTTAGTGTTGTTTTTCCAGTCTCTGGATAGGCTACATTTCTATCTAACAAATTATTAGATTTTTCACCAAAAAATGACCCTGGGGAGGTAGTTAATGTGGTATTTCAGTGCATACATTTTAGAACCAAGTAGCCTAGTTCTTAATCACAGCATTCATCACCACCAGTTGTCATCTTGAACAAGCGACTTTATATCTTTAAGTTTCAGTTTCAGTTTTCTTTTCACTAAAATGGGCATAAAAATACGGGACTGCTGTAAAAATTAACTAGAGAAGGGATTTATAGAACTTGCCAAATACCTGACAACTCACAATTGCTAAATAAATGTGAGATTTAACTAGTATTATGGTTGTCAATGTAAAAGTTCTATTATATAAAATTGTAAATTCTCAAGAATATTAAATTTGCCAAGGAAAAATCATAGAAAGTTTATCTAAGGTAGTTTTCATGTTTGCATTCTTATAGTTTATGACTAGGCAGAATTGTACTGTGCATTGTAATCAGAGTTGTCGTATTATGGGGTGATGCAGAGATATTATCTTGAAGAAATCTAAGGGTGTTTATCAAAGTCTATATTGATAGTGCCTTTGTCATGATGTAGGCTAGGGTGAGCTAATTGCACATATCAGAGTGACAAGACTTTAGCAGACAGTGTGTTCAGTTAATTCTTCTGAAAAAGACTGATGACTCAAACCAGAAAAATTACAATGGTATTACACTACTTAATGATTCACAAACTTTTCTAAGCATTACCACATTGAATCCCCAAAACAATCTTGAGATAAAGGTAAAGAAAATATTATGGCCCTTTTCTAATGAGACTCTGAGAAGGTAAAATTTTGGCCCATTAGCCAAACCAGAGCTAAAATCTATATCTTGAGTTTCCTTGTCCAGTGCCACTTATAAAACCTTCTTCCAAAGTAGTGTAAGTAAGCAGAATATTTTTAAAATCATTCAGTTATAAGATTATCCTATATATTTTATTTTTTTAATGCAAAGAAGTAATGGCTATCTTTTAAGTTTTCATATCGGGTTGGAGAAAAGTAAAATGATTTTTAAAAATATATTTTGGTATTAAGGTCGTTCATGTGGCAGACTGGAAGGCTGATACACACCATGGTTACTCAACCTGGGATAGAAACTATAGTCTGCAACCTTTGCCTTTCCTTCCCCAAACAAACAAACAAACACACAAAAATGTGGCTGGAAAAACTACTTTGTTCTCCACTATTCTGCATTTACATTTCACAATTCATTTTTACTGTATCCTTCAAAAAAGTACCAGTCTCAACCCACAAAGAAAAACCTACTAATATATGCCTTATACAAGATTTATTTAAAAAGTTAACAGCTTTTGATGTGGGAATATCCATTTCTAGCCCTCTTACAAGCCCTTTGAGGATCTTGGCAGTACATAATGAATATACTCTAACCACTCTTTGAATTATGACATCATGAAAAGACTTTCCAAGGATTCTATTAATCTTTGGGTCATACATGCCTTGCAATCCACTAGGTACTTTCATATGCTTCTACCAAAAATCTGTCATTAAAAATTAAAATAATGACTACTTCTTTCACATTATAGATAGCTAGGATGCTGCTCCGTCAGATCCTCCCCTAAATTTAGCTCTAAGCAAGGCATTATTTTTTAAAAACTAATAAATTATTTCTTTATTTTAAAGATGTGGATTAGGTATACAAGTGGTCATTGTACAGGCAAAGTTTGGGCCTGGCTTTGGTTCCCACTTCACCTAACTTGAGATCAAGTACCCTTATTGATGAAGTATGCCCACCCTCCTTCTTCTGGCAGTGTCCTGCTACTGTCAATCCTTTTCTTGTAGTATTATGATAATTGTTCAGAGTCACTTATGAGTGAGAACATAAACAATGTGCTTGAAAGCCATGTAATCTAGCCTCACGTTTAACAGAACTATCATACAAACAGCGACCAAAGTTCACAGCGTTGTGAGGGACTTTAGGAATCAATAGTACTTTTTTATAGAGTGATTTGAGTTCTTCAGGGTATATTCCCAGTAGGGGGATTGTGGGGTCATATGGGAGGTCAATATTTAGAGCTTTTAGGAATCGCCATACTGTTCTCCACAGAGGTTGCAGCGCAGCCATAAAAAAGAACAAAATCATGAATTTCGCAGCAACCTGGATGGAACTAGAATCTATAATACTGAGTGATCTCTCACAGAAACAAAGATCTGAGTATCACATGTTCTCACTCATATAGTGGACCTTGAACATCTATCATAATACTGTAAGAAAAGGACTGACAGTGGTGGTGAACTATGCGGGGGAAGAGAGGGGAAGGGAGGTGGTACTAATAGTAGTCAATAACTGCCTGGCGATGGGGAGACACCACTTATTAACAAGGGTGCCTGAACGATGCACATTTGTATACCTAGCCCTTAATTTTACCTCGCAATTTTATAGTAAAAAATATGTTTTAAAAAAGTGGACAAAGAACATGAACAGACACTTCTCAAAGGAAGACATTCAAGCAGCCAGCAAACATATGAAAAAATGTTCAGCCTCACCAATCATCAGAGATATGCAAATCAAAATTACAATGAGATACCACCTAACATCAGTAAGGATGACTATCATTAAAAAGTAAAACAAACAAACAAACAATAACCCAGATGTTGGAGAGGCTGTGGAGAAAAGGGATATGGAAAACAGTGTGGCATTTTCTCAAAGAACTAAAAATTGAGCTACCTACCATATGATCCAGCAATCCCACTTCTGGGACTACACCCAGAGGAACATAAATTGCTCTACCAAAAAGACACCTGCACACATATGTTCACTGCAGCACTTTTCACAATAGCAAAAACATGGAACCGACCCAGTTGCCAATCACAAGGGGATTGGATCAAGAAAATGTGATAGATATACATGATGGAATATACATGTATACAGCCATAGGCAGGAACAAAATCATGTCCCTTGCAGCAATATGAATGCAGCTGAAGACCTTTATTCTAAGTGAACTATAACAACAACAACAAAAAACCCCAAATGGAATACTGCATGTTCTCACCCATGAGGAGGCTCTAATCACTGGATACATGGGCACACAGGTGGGAACAACAGATGCTGGACACTGTGAAAGGAGGGAGGAAGAGAGGATGGATAAGGGACACACAGCCACACACTGAGTACCTGGTCCACTACCGGGGAAAAGAGGGCTCACTAGAAGACCAAACCTCACCTGCACACATTTTACTTATGTAGTAAATCCTCACATGTACACTTCAACTCTAAAGTAAAATTTAAAAAATAACCAGGTGCCTGTAATCTCAACATTTTGGGAGGTCAAAGTGAGATGATTACCTGAGCCCAGGTGTTCAAGACCAGCCTGAGCAACACGGCAAGACTTCATTTATATAAATCAAAAAATTAGCTACATGTGGTGGTGCATACCTGTAGTCTCAGCTACTTGGAAGGTTGAGGTACAAGGATTACCTGAGCCCAGAAGGCGGAGGCTGCAACGGCCGTGGTCATGTCACTGCACTCCAACCTGGGCGACAGAGTGAGACATCAACTCAAAAGTAAGTAAATAAATACATGAATAATAAAAAGTAAAAATGCTGTTGTGATCTCTAGGAATGTCAATAATAGCTGGCACTATTATTTTCATTGTTATTATGAATACTATTAATCTTTTATGATAATTATTTTGGATATATAACTCTTTTAACACACAATATAGGGCTGTGATTTCGAAAATGTTTTCTGGAGTCAGACTTCCTGGGATAGAATTTTTATCGACGAACTTAACACTGTTTAACTTTGGTAAAATTGTTTAAGCTGCCCTCTTAGCTGAAGATGACTCAGTGCTACAGTTTTAGTAGTAAATATTCTTTACAAGATGGGATTGAAGAGTACAATTAAAGTGATGATGCATGTCATTTTTCTACTGTGATTTCTGTGACATACAATAGACATTTCATAAATGTGAATTTCTTAACATCTAAATAAAACTGTCATTTATGGGTATCATTTATCAATATTCCCATTAAACAGAGCAGCCATCAAGGATAGAATTTTGAGTATTATGAGTACCACAGGTCTGTTCCCCCTTTTGACCAGGATGCAGCACTTCTAACTGATGAAGATCCCTATGGCTCCTTTATTCAGAGAACTCCTGCCAGATGGATTTCTCCAAGAAGAAGAAAAAATGTGGGGACTAAATACATAAGAGGAGGGGAAAATAGCACACAACTATTAAAATGAAATACAATACATGTGGGATTATCTACTCATGTGTACATGCAGTTAGGGAAAATATACTGTATTAATATTAACAGAATTATAATACCTAAATTTGGTGGCAAATTCTCAAAGTTTCTATACATCGTGCTATTCTAAAAAATTAAAAGGCAAATCTGACATTTGAAAAATTGGTTTTCTTTTGATGATAGTAAAAGGGCTGTGATTATTTACCCCTAGAGAATGCTAAATAAGGACAGAAAAAAATCATTGAGGATCAATTTATTTCTGGAAGGTGACTAGAGGAGGCTTCTTTGAAATAGGGATATTTGAGCTGAGAGAAGAATGTTGAATCATTGTCAATCAGAGGAAGTAAAGGAGGAATAAACATCCTAGGGTGAGAGAACAGAATACAGTGTGCCCTGTGGGCCGGTGAACTTATAAAGAAGATTGGAGAGGCCAGTGTAATAGAGAGCCGAAAAGAAAGGCCAGGAGGGACAGAATGTGAGGGGACCACAAGCAGAGCATCCTGTACGCTTCCTTGATGTTCCTCTCATATTGGTAAACTTATGTTTATTTGTGGACCTCAGCCTTCTAAAGACTGTCACTGTTTGGTTCCATCATTTTTCTTTCCAGGAATTTTCATAATGCCTATCACATTGTAGGTATTGAACATGTGGAAATGTTGGATGTACAATAAAGATTGAGGGCAAAGTGTCAACTATAATGCAAAATAAGAATCTTCAAGCTAAACACAAGCCTAAATATAGACATAAAATTTAAAAATATAGTGAATGAAATGCATTCATATTTCTTTTTTTTTTTTTTTGCCATTTATTTATTTATTTATTTATTTATTTTTTAATTATTTTATTTTATTATGTTATTGTGGGGTACAGTTAGGGGTTAGGCATACAAAAATATTTCGTTCAGGTACCCTTGTTGATAAGAGGTGTCTCCCCATCCTCAGATAGATACCCACCACCATTAATCTCATTCCCCTCACCCCCCTGCCCCCAGTTTCCCACCACAGTCAGACATTTTCTTGTGGTAATACGTTGGATGATCAAGGTCTACTATATGAGTGAGAACATGTGATACTTAG
>CAUYQG010141753.1:0-25269 GCA_963574415.1 Tarsius wallacei
ACACACACACACACACACACACACACACAGACACACACATCTCGACAACAGGCTATAATTTGCAGGATTTTTTTCTTATAGGACTTAATAGGAAGATTTTTCCATAGTAAATCACTTTAAAATTTACTGACAAATCAGTTGGATAAGTAAGTAGTACAAGTAGAAAATTTCATAATATTTTATCAATTAATTTCCTGAGCAAAAGCCCTCAAAGAATTTGCTTTCCTAACTAATTCTTCTCACTCAAGAATATGGTATAAAATCAAGCAATTTATAAACTAATGGCTTAATTAATAATTCTGTAATTGCTCTGAAAGCAAATGAACCAATTTTTAACCCTATCTAAAAGCATTTAAAGTGGTTTTATAAAAGATCTCCCACACTCATGCAATATAACCACGTACATCACACGCACATACACATACACACACAGTTGATCTTACCTCCAAAAGTAGTTTTTTTAGCTTGCCTCAGAATTTTGAGTAATATAAAAGCAGAAAAATGGCAAAAAAGATAGGTCTCTTCTATTTCCATAAATCCTGAATGTTTCTTATTTTTTATTCTATGAAAACTATACATTTTTCAAATTTAGAAAAAAATAATTAAGCAGGGTCACTAACTACCAAAAATTGGCTATTTGCTCCAAGTCAAGTGTACCAATTCCTCATACTGGTCACCTTGAGGACTTTAATTTTTATACTTAGTAAAAGGTCCAGAGGCCACAGCCACATTCAAATTGAAAGGAAAAGGAAATGTTACATTATGAGCTTGGAATTGTTTTTCTGGAATGGGAGATATCAAGTGGCTGCAGAGCACACCCAGATTCACTCATGGAACCATTTTTAATCTTAACTTTGTTCATTTCTAGAGGTCCCTGGTCCTGGAATTTAGTCAGAATTATACCCAACTTCTAAAACTGAAATACCAGGTGAATAGTTTAAATCAGTGAAACGGTTTAAATTGTGAAATCATTTAAATGTGTGTACATGTTAATTGACTGTAAAGATACATGGATTCTCAGCAGTACTCAGTCTATAGTTGGAGGAGATTAAATGAGAAATTAAAGAGACTTAAAGCAGAGTTGACACAAGAATAAAAACCTACAGACTCACCAAACTGACTCCTTGGTCTACCCATGCTATTGTATAGCAAATGATTTCCTTCTCTCACTTGCCTACAAATTATAAACTTCTGGAGTACAAATCTAGTCATTATAATATTAACACTCTCAGCAATATTTATCCTGACAATTACCTGGCTTGAAAATGATTCTCAATGAATATTTACTGCCTTGCCCTCAGTACTTTGCCCAGTATCACCAATCCAATCCCAACCTAACTTTCTCACATTGTCTTTCTCACACACCCTTTCATTTTGTCTCAGTATTAACCCCAAATATATGTCTATGATGATACCCTACAAAGAGCAATATAAAGCTCCCTTCTCCCTTAGAAAATTAATTGTGTATTTTTATATCCCTACAAATGAGATAATGATGAATTCATAAGTACTTATAAGAAACACTTGCTATAGGCTCAACCATCCTGTTGTTTCCTGGTCATTCTTTAGCTCAGAAAGGTCCATAATTTCTCTGCTACTGTAAAGGTTTTGACAGCTATACAGTCACTGAAAAAATATGCTCCAGGACCTGAAGTAATCCATCTCATTAAAGCCTGACCCCTGTCTAAAAAAAGGGCAAGGAGTTAAATATTTTACATGTTTCTCATGGCAAATGTTACTTCTCTGTAAAACAGCAATCCAGAAAAGAGACTTGACAATACAGGAGATTTTATACAGAGAAAAGGAAATCAATAATCATAAAATAATCATGGGTACCTAGATAGGTTACTAAAATGTCTAATAAATTGTTGACAAATGCTTTTAGATGGCCAGACAATAGGGGGGAGAATTGAACTCACATGAAATCTTACTTTCCTGTCTATGAGGTATAAGCAATGATAAAGATAAATTTAAATTTTTCTCTAGTATAACTCATCATTTAATTGAAATTGACAATCACCTTAGAAGAAGTAATTGGGCAGGGGTATTCTTGGGTTACTGATTATTGTAGGAGAATGCAGAGGCAACAGCAACATCTAATAAATGCCTGCTTTATCACACATATTCTCCTTTATGCATTATTTCATTTAGTCTTCACATTTTTACTCGTGAGTATTGTTATCCTCATTTTACAGAAGATGATGTTAATGATGAGATAAATACCTTGCCCAATGTCACACAAATAGTAAATGGACAAAGTAGAATTTATGTCCACTTCTACTTACTACACTGTCTATGTTTAATTTCCCAAACAACTCAAAGAAGTTAGAAAGAGAAGAATAAAAAATCTTAAAACATTGTAGAATCTGGAGTGGAATATTTATCAACTTAAATTTAAACATAGTATGCTGTGTTTCAATAATCAGCATTCTGTTGGAAAGTAGTTCTTAGTTGTAGAAAAAAAAAGTCATTTATTAGAGAATTTTCCAATCCAAGACATCTAACTAATATTTGTATTTTTAACTTTTATGCCAAAAATGATCCTGTCTTCCATTCTTTGAGTCTGATACAGATTCTCCTAGATAATATTTCATTCTATAATTTAGAGACTTTATTATTTACACAAAACAGAATTTAAGTTTCAGATATCTTCACACTACTTCATATCCAGTGGCTTATAAATCAAGAAAGTTTAGTTAACCTATTCTATTATGTTTGAGAACAAAGAAGGCATACAGTAAATTTATTCACAGGAACTTCCATTCCTGGAAAGGAGAAAATGCTAACCAATTAAGAGAGTGAGAATAATGAGGGATTTGCTTTGGCACTTTATAGTAAAATTAGCTTCAATATCTTCCACAAGGAGAAAGATGGCATAGACCGAGTAAATTTTCCACCACTCTCGCACCTAGTTAATCTGGCTAACAAATTGAATCAATTGATAGCAATGTGCTTTCTGTCTTCGTCCATCCAGGCAGCTAAAACAAAATACAATAAACTAAGTAGCTTTTAAATAATAGAAATGTATTTTTCTCATTTCTGGAGACTGAAAGTCCAAGACCAAGACACACATATATTTGATATCTGGTGAGGAACTGGCGGCTGGTTCAAAGACAATGAAAGAGAGAAGGCGACTCCCTGGAGACTTGTTTTTAAGGGTATTAATCCCACTCATGAGGGCTCTCCTCTTATGATTTAATTATCTCCCAAAGGCTCCAATTCTTAATACCATCATCTTGAAAGTGAGAATTTCAACATGTGAATTTGGATATAAACATTCCATGTATTGTGTGTATTGTACTTTCCCAATGAAACAATACATAGCATCTGAACTCTTGTCATTTTTTTTTTTTTTGCCAAATATTCTTATTCTTCTCAGCATTTCAAGCAAATACCAGCAATCGATAGTTTAAGTTGACCTCTATAGAAGTTAGAACTCAGTTTAGCTAAAGGTAACAGAATCCTCAAATAACAGTGGTTTATTATACAATATAAGTTAAATCCAGAGGTAGGCAGGCTAGAAATGGTATTGTGGGTCCATAAAGTTCTTAGATAAAGATCCCTTTATCTTTTTTACTCTGTAAACCTGAGCACTAAACTCCATACTCAGTGTCACCTTATAGTTCAAGTTTGATCCATCATGTCAGCATGTAATAGGATTTTATCAAAAATGACTAAAAAATGTGAAACCACTATAAGTGATATAAAGAGATTTATTATAGGGATTACATCTTGTATAACTGTGGGAAATGTTTAAGTAGTCCATGTTGCTGTTGTATCTTATGCTGGACCTACAGTCAACTGGAATCACGTCAATAAAAGATGTATGTGATATGGGGAAAAGCAAGGAAGAATTAGAATTCATAGGACAAGCTTGTAACCATAAGAATGAACTGCATGCTGCCTTTCACAATGTCCAAGCATCCAACTTTGATTTTTCAGGTGATCTGAGAAGACCTAGAACCCTTTATTACAAAAATGCACAGGAGCCGGAAGATATATTAGGAATAAAAGAAACAAAGATTCATCTATTGTTCCACAGGGTACCACATGGCTACTGAGATTTAAACCATTACATCAACATTCTAGGCAGTAGTAAAGAGGACTGACTTTTTGACTAAATTTGTTTCACTCTCTCTCACTCTTGCTCTCGCTCTTTCTCACACACACACACAATTTTTAAGTCCACAACACTGTATTGTTTGCTATAAGCAAAACTTGTACATCATATCTACAGAAATTTTACACCTTTCATGAAAAACTTTATACCCAAAAAACATAAAATCTCCAATTCCCCAACCCCTAGCCTCTCGCAACCATCCTTCTACTTTCCCTTATGAGTTTGCCTATTTTAGATACTTTATATTAAGTGGAATCAAGTAATATTTGTCTTTCTGTGACTGACATTTAAAATCATATAATATCTTCAAGGTTCATCTATGTTGTAGTATATGTGAGAATTTTTTCTTCCAATTTTATGGCTTAATAATATTCTATTACTTGTCTATATACTTTATATATCACATTTTCTTTATCCATTTGTCTTAGTCTGCTTTCTTTTGTTTATAGCAGAATACCTGAAACTGGGTAATATTTGAAGAAAAATAATTCATTTCCTACAGTTATAAAAGTTGAGAAGTCCAAAATTTGGGGGATGTACCTGGTAAGAGCCTTCTTGCCAGTAGAGATTCTGCAGTCATGAGGCAGCAAAGGACATCACTTGGCAAGGGGGCTAATCATGCTAGCTAAGGTATATCTTCCAGTTTTTATAAAGTCAACCATCCCACTCCCACAATAACTCATTCATTCATTAACCCATTAGACCCTGATATCCCAATCACTTCTTAAAAGCCTCACCATTAATTCTACCACACTGCAGAGGATTAAGTTTCAACATGAGTTTTAGAGGGTGGAAATATTCAAACCATAGGCTCATTCATTCGTCAATGGACATTTAGATTATTTTTCTAAATTGATTGCTGGGAATAATGCTGCGGTGAATAAGGAAGTACAAATATCTCTTCAAAATCTTGATTTCAATTATTTTGGATAAATACCCAGAGGTGGAATTGCTATATCAAACAGTAGTGCTAGTTTTAATTTTGTTGAGGAAACTCCATACTCTTTTCTCTATTAGTTGCATCACTTTACATTCCCACTTGGAGAACAAAAGGGTTCAAATATCTCCATATTTTGAGTTGATTTTTGCATTTGGTGTAAGTTAAAGGTTCAGTTTCATTATTTCACATGTAGATATTTGTGATAAAGGTTCAGTTTTTCCCAACACAGTTAGTTACTTAGTTACTTAGTTAGTTGAGGAGACTATTATTTCCCCAAAGTAATAATCTTTGGCACCACCATCAAAGATTATTTGACAATTCTGTAAAATCTTCCAATGGGACTTTTAGGAATTTCAATCAATCTGTAGATTACTTTGCTTATAATATGGTCATTTTAGCAATAGTAAATCTTTCAATCCATTAGCCTAGGATGTCTTTCTATTTATTTGTGTCTTTTTTGTTTCTTTCATCAGTGTTTTATAGCATTCAGTGTATAAGTCTTTCGACTTCTTGGATTTTTCCTAAGTATTTTAATCTTTGTGTTGTTGTTGTAAATGAGGTTGCTTATTTTTATTTTTTGTACTGCATGTTATTGGTATGTAAAAATACAACTAATGTTTTGTGTTGATTTAGGTTAGTTCTAACAAAGATTCTGGGAAATCTTTAGAGTTTTCTATAAATAATATTTTACCTATACACAAAGATAATTTTACTTATTATTTTGCAACTTGGATACCTTTTATATCTCTTTTACTCTAATTACTTTGACTTGTATTTGCGATACTATGTTGAATGGGAGTATAAAAGTGAGAATGCTTATTTTTTTTTTGGTCTTACAGAAAATTATTTCAATTTTTCACTGTTGAATATGATGTCAGCTGTGGGCATTTTATATAAAGCTTGTATTATGTCAAGATAATTTTTCACTATTTCTGTTCTGTTGAGTGTTTTTATCATAAAAGGGTGTTGAGTTTTGTCTAATGTTGTCTCTGCATCTATTGAAATGATAATGTGATTTTCATTCTTCATTCTATGAATGTATATTATACTGGTATAGTTTGGATGTTTGTTGCCTCCAAATTTCATGTTGAAATATGGTCCCCAGTGTTGGAGGTGGAATCTATTGGAAAGTGTTTGGATCATAGGGGGAGATCCAACAACTTGGTGTCATTCTTTCAGTAATGAGTGAGTTCTTGCCCTATTAGTTCACAGGAGAGTTGGTTGTTTAAAAGTGTCAGGCACTCTATCTTGCTTCTGTTCTCATTATGTGACATGTCTGCCCACCTTTGCCTTTGCCATGAGATATTCAGAAGCAGATGTCGGCACTATGCTTTTTATACAGTCTGTGGAGCTATAAGTCAAAATAAATATTTTTTCTTTATAAATTACCCAAGGTAGTCCATTATAGCAACCCAAAATGGACTGATACATTTACAATGATTTTGGTTTATTAAACTATCCTTGCATCCAAGACATAAATTCCATCTGGTCTTGGTGTATGATCCTTTCAAATGTTGTTGAATTTTGTTTGCTAGAATCTTTTGAATATTTTTGCATTTATGTTCTTTGAAGATGTTTGTATAATTTTCTTTTTTTTTTTTTCTATTATCTTTTTCTAGTTTGGGTATCAGAGTAATACTAACCTCATAATATAAATTTGAAATAGTTTTCTCCTCTTCATTTTTTTTTTGGAAAAGTTTGAGAAGGATAGACATTAATTCTTTAAGTTCTTGATAGAACTCATCAGTGAAGGCATCTGGTCCTAGGATTTTCTTTTTTTACAGCTTTTTGATTACTGATTCAATATCCATACTAATTATAAGTTTGCTCAAATTTTTTATTTTTTTATGTCAGCCTTGGGAAGTTGTATGTTTCTGGGAAATTATCCATTTCTTCCATATTATCCAATTTGTTGGTATATGATTATTCATAGTAGTCTTCTATAACCCTTTAAACTTCTGTAGCATCAGTTATAATGTCTTCTCTTTCATTTCTGACTTTATAAATTTGAGTATTCTTTTTTAGTTAACCTAACTAAAATTTTGTAAATTTTGTTGTTTTGTCAAAACACTTTTACTTTTATTGAATTTTTATTTTTCTATTATATATTTTATTTCTGCTTTAATTTTGGTGGTTTTCTTCCTTCTGCTAACTATGGGATTAATTTGTTCTTCTTTTTCTAGGTCCTTGAGATGTAAAGGTACGTTTTCATTTGAGTTCTTTTCTCTTTTTTTTTTTTTTTGACTTGGAGTCTCATTCTGTCACCCAGAATGGAGTGCAGTGGCCGCTCCCGGCCACCGCAGCCTCAACCTGCTGGACTCCGGTGATCCTTCTGCCTCAGCCTTCCAAGTAGCTGGAACTACAGGCACATGCTACCACACCCAGTTAAGTTTTTGATTTATTGTAGAGATGAGGTCTCACCAAGTTGTCCAGGTGGGTCTCGAACCCGCAGGCTCAGGCAATCCACTCACCTCAGACTCCCAAGGCATGGGATTACAGGCTGAGCCATCGAGCCCGGCTCTTTTCTTTTTTATAATGCAGACATTTATTGCTATAAACTTTTCTTTAGTACTGTTTTTACCACATCCAATAAGTTTTGGCATGTTGTGTTTATATTTTTATCTGTTTTGAGATATTTTATAATTTCCATTTTGATTTATTTATTACCCTTTTGTTGTTCAAAAGAATGTTGTTTAATTTCCATATATTTGTGAATTTTAAAATTTTCTTCTACCAATAAATTCTAGTTTTATTGTATGGTGGTTGGAAAATATGCTTGGTGAAGTTTCAATATATATGTTTATATATTTGCATTTCCTAGCAAGCTTTACACTGCATGTGCTTTTATGTTACTCTTTAGTGCCTTTTCATTTCAACACAAGAGATTTTGTTTGGGATATCTTATAAGGCAGATCTAGTGGTTATGAAGTTTCTCGGCTTGTTTTTCTGTGAAATTCTTTATTTCTCCATTTTTAAAGTATAATTTTGCCAGATACAGTATTATTGGTTGGCAGTAATTTTCCTTTCAGCACCGTGAGCATATCACTCCTCTCCCTTCTCACCCATAGGTTTTCTGCTGAGAAGCTGACTATCAGTCTTATGGACATTCCTTTGTTTATGATGAGTCACTTTTTTGTCTTGCCACTTTCACAATTCTCTCTTTGTCTTTGACTTTTGATAATTTAATTATAATGTATATTGCTATGGATTTCTTTAAGTGCATATTAATTGGAATCCTCTAGACTTCTAGAATCTCTGTCTTTTCTGCTTCTTGGATTGATAATGCATAGATTAGCTCACTTGATGTTGTCCCATAAATCTTGTGAGCTTTCTTCGCTCTTTTTTATTCTTTTTGTCATTGTTGCTGTCCTGACAGGATAATTTCAAATGATTTGCCTTAGAGTTCACTGATTATTTTTCCTTCTTGATCAAGTTTTCAAGCTTTGTTCTCACCTAGGGTACTTCACCTCCTTAACTGCATCTTGGAATTCTTATAAAAGTACTTTGGTCTATATATCATGGTTAAACTGATGTTTCTATGTGAGAACAAGGGGCGGGAATAATGGCTGAGTCTTCCTATTCTTAAATCTTGCTAACATCACCTCTAAATTGCCCTTTTTGAACAGCATCTCCAGAAGTCCCATCCAACATCTATTTAAAATTAGATATTCAAAAACTTCCTCATAAGGTGAGAAGTAGTCTTTATGCGTAGCAACAATTTTCTCACATGAAAATGGGTTTCTGGTTTTAAGGAAAAAGAAAACAATAGTTATATTTAATAACTATGTCATCACACTTTCTGATCAAAAGGGTATGCTGCTTCCTTAGCTGAACATATAGAAAACACATGTAATAAGTTCCAGCTACTTGGAAGGCTGAGGCGGAAGGATCGCCGGAGCCCAGCAGGTCGAGGCCACTGCACTCTAGTCTGGGTAACAGAGTGAGACTCCAACTCAAAAAACAAACAAACAAAAAAAAAGAAAACACATATAAATGTTACTTAGTACTATATCATTTACACCTACCTGATACATCTTGACTTGTTATTGCCAGTCTTTCCTGTTGAACGTGTTATTCATTGATGTAATATTCAACACCAAAAATGGTGGCTGGAAAATATAAATGCTCAGTAAAGATTGATTAAATCTTTTTAATACACCAACAGCTCTTGCGGACCCACTGAGAACATCCATGTTTCATTTTATCCTGGGTGACATATCTTAGCTACTTTTGAAAATCTGCCCACAAATCCCAACTGTGATCCCAATCAGACTACACTATAGAAGAACTTCTGAGAAGAGATAATTTTAACCAAATGTGGAATGTCCTTTATAGACCAGAAATCTGTAAAATCCATCTCTAACTCCTGAATTTAGGAAATCAGAGTATGTTCCTCTATTGTATAATCTGTTACCTTGTCCTCCTTCATAACATTTATTGCAACTGTAATTTGTTAATTACTTTTTTAACTATATAGCTTTCTGATAGATGACAAGGGAGGCTTCCTTCACTGCCATGTCTTCATGTTCTGGCACAAAGCAGCTGTCCAATAAATATTAATTGAATTAATTAGTTAATTAAATCCACAGCATAAGTTCTTTTACTTTTACTTTATCTTTACCTAGTATTTAGCAAGCCTTAGGGTTAGATAATGAAGATTTTTAGAGACATGGTCAACCAATTCATCTTATTATTGAAGAAATCGAGTGGTAGAGATTACTGGTAAATTGTCTCAGATTATCCCGTGCCTTGGGAGGCTGAGGTGAGTGGATTGCCTGAGTCCGTGGGTTCGAGACCCGCTTGGGCAACTTGGTGAGACATCATCTCTACAGTAAATCAAAAAAATTAGCCGGGTATGGTAGCATGCACCTGTAGTTCCAGCTACTTGGAAGGCTGAGGCGGAAGGATCACCGGAGCCCAGAGGGTCGAGGCTGCGGTGGCCGGGAATGGCCACTGCACTCCAGTCTGGGTGACAGAGTGAGACTCCAACTCAAAAAAAAAAATTGCCTCAGATTAAAAGCAACCTGGTATTGAAGTTATAACTGAAACCTGAGTCTCTATTGCATCAGCTCAGAACTCATTGCTCTTTACTGACTTTTATGCTTAGAGTCCTTTAATACCCCATCTTTAAAACTATTTTGGTAATCCTGAGCTCTGAGAACCAGGTGTTTTTCCCCCCTAATTGTCTAAAGCTTTAGGAAAAAATAGGAAGAGAATCCTTTTCTTTTTTCTTTCTTTTTTCTTTTTTTGAGTCAGAGTCTCACTCTGTCACCCATGCTGGAGTGCAGTGGCATGCTCATGGTCACACCAGTGTCAACCTGCTGGACTAAGGCAATCCTTCCAGCTCAGCCTTTCAAGTAGCCAGAAAAGTAGCCAGAACTACAGGTGCACACTACCACGATCGGCTAATTTTTTTTTTTTTTTTTTCCTATTTTGTAGAGACAAGGTCTCACCTACTTGCCCAGGCTGATCTCAAATCCCTGGGCTCAGGCAATCTTCTCTCCTCCCAAAGTGCTGGGATTACAGACTTGAGCTACCAAGCCCGGCTCAGAAGAGAACTCTTACTGTTGATAGTCAGGACTCTGAGGCCAGAAGAATAACACCTTCTTATTTTTGCTTCTCCAACAATACCCTGATTTTTCTCCCTGAAAATCCTTCTGAATCTTACTGACTTCACTTCGTCTCCTTCCTAAGCTCTGTTCTCCTATCATTCTAAATATTTTTCTGAAAGGTCTTGTCCTTTTCCATGGCTTCATTTGCATGGATAAGTTGATAAACATGTCTGCACAACAATGAATATTGCTAGTGCCCCATTCGGATCCCCTTGCATTGTTTGTGTGTCCATCCTCTAGCTTCTGTGTGCTGTGCTATTAACAGCTTATGCCATGACTTTAAGAAGATTGCCCTCAGGCACTGGAATTGCATCTCCCATATTGAGAACCAGAAGAAATGGAGAGTTTTATATACTCTTCTTGACATTCCAGAGTATAAAACCCAGTTCCTATCCCTCCATTGGAATAAAACATTACCTGTAATTTGTATTGTAAAAATTCCTGCACTTCAGGTAAAGTCTGACTATCTGAAATAACTCTAGTGCTTGGCTTCTTTCCTTTGCCTGCCCTGCTTCCCTCACTGTTTTACTAAGTCATTTGCATCTAAATGCTTGGCTTAGATTATGCCTCAAAAAGAACTTCACGTATAGAATAAAATGTACATTTAGATCTTAAACTTCAAGCCTATTCCTCTAATTGTCTGCTGAACAATTTCACTCAGCTGCTCACAAGCCAGCTTTTTACATGTTTAAGATTGAACTTACCTCTTTTCTTTCCAAATCCACTCATCTGCCTGCATTTTCTTTT
Organism: Tarsius wallacei; assembly: GCA_963574415.1. Taxonomy (NCBI): domain Eukaryota; kingdom Metazoa; phylum Chordata; class Mammalia; order Primates; family Tarsiidae; genus Tarsius; species Tarsius wallacei. The sequence continues at coordinate 11,420 of CAUYQG010141753.1, forward strand.
CTCTTCTTTTTTTCCTTTTTAAAATTTATTTAATTTTTAAAATTTATTTTAGAGATGAGGGGTACAATTCAGGATTAGATATACAAGTATTCAACATACAGGTAAAGTTTGGGCCACCCTTCGATTCCCACTTTACTAGGTTTGAAATCAGGTACCCATATTGATGTTATGCACACCTCTGCTTCCTCACAGTTTCTGGGTACTGCCAGTTCAGGGCCCACTTATGAGTGAGAACATGTGTAACTCAGATCTTTGTTTCTTTGATAAATCACTGAGTATTATAGACTTTAAATTCACCCAAGTTGCTGTGAAGTCCATAATGTTGTCCTTCTTTATGACTGTATAATAATCCATCATGTAAAGGTACCACATTTTTTTAATCTAGTACAGTTTCAAAGGGCAGCATGGTTGGTTCCATGTTTTTGTTATTGTGAATAGTGATGCAATGAACATGTGTGCACAGTTTTCTTTTGGTAGAGTGATTTAAGTTCTTCTGGGTATATTCCCATAAGGAGAATTGCTGGGTCATATGGAAGGTCTCCCCATTCTCTTGATGGTTTCTTTTGCTTTGCAGAAGCTTTTCAGTTTAATGAGGTCCCACTTATCTATCTTATCTCTTATGGCATGGGCTTTTGAAGTTTTGATCAGGAATTGGTTGCCTGCTCTGATTTCTGTAAGGGTGTCTCCAGCATTTTCTAAGATTCTTAAAATTTGTCGTTTTGCATTTAGGTCTTTGATTCGTTTAGAATTGATTTTTGTGTATGGTGATAGGTAGGGGTCTCATTTCAATCCTTGGCATGTGGTCAGTCAGTTTTCCCAGCACCCTTTACTGAATAGGTTCTCCTCTTCCTAGTGGTTGTTGGTGAAGGCTTTGTTAAAGATTAATTGATTGAGGAAATGAGGTTTTGCGTCAGGATTTCTATCATGTTCCCTTGGTTTATATGCCCGTTCTTATACCAATACCAGGCTGTTTTGATTATTGTAGCCTTATAATCAAGCTTTAAGTCAGGAAGTGTGGTACCTCCCATTTTGTTTCTTTTGCTAGGGATTTTTTCAGCTAAACATGGTCATTTGTGTTTCCATATGAATTTCTGTATTGTTGTTTCCAGGTCTGAGATGAATGATGTTGGTTATTTAATGGATATTACATTAAATCTGTAGATTGTCTTTGGTAGGATGAACATCTTAACAATGTTGATTCTAACAGTCCATGAACATGGAAAATTTTTCCATTTGTTTGTGCCATCTTTGATTTCTTTGAGCAGTTTTGTAGTTTTCATTGTAAAGATCTTTCACTTCTCTGGTTAGGAAGATACTAAAGTATTTCATTTGTGTGTGTGTGCATGTGTGTGTCTATTGTGAACAGGATTGTGTTTTCTATTTGATTCTCTGCCTGTTTGCTGTTGGTGTATAAGAATGTGACTGTCTTTTGCACATTTATTTTGTAATCTGAGACTTTGCCTAAGTCCTTTATCAGTGCAAAGAGGTTTTTTTGACAGATTTTCTTGGATTTTCGCGGTATAGGATTATATTGCCAGCAAAGAGGGATAACTTGACTTTCTCTCTTCCTATTTGGAGAATCCTGATTTCCTTCTCTTTTCTGGTTGCTCTAGATAGGATTCCCAACGTAATGTTGAATGGGGTGGGGGAGGGTGTGAGAGTGGGAAGCCTTGTCTTCTTCCAGTTTTCAGGGGAAATGCTTCTAATTTCTGTCCACTGAGCAATATGTTGGCTGTGGATTTACCACAGATGCCTCTTACTCTTTTGAGGTATGAGCCCTCTATGCCTAGGTGTTCAAGGATTTTTTATCAAAATGGGATGCTAGATTTTATTGAAAGCTTTTTCCACATCTAATGATATAATCATGTGATTCTTGTTTTTACATCTGTTGGTGCATTTAATTACATTTATTGCCTCATGGATGTTGAATCATCCCTACTTCCCAGGGATGAAGCATACTTGGTTATAATGGATGATTTTTGAGATGTGTTGTTGCAGGTTCCAATCTGCTGGAATCTTGTTGAGCATTTTTGCATCAGTGTTCATTAGGGATATTGACCTGTAGTCCTCTTTCTTAGTTAGTTCTTTACCCAGTTTGGATATCAGTGTGATACTAGCTTCATAAAATGATCTGGGGAGAGTTCTGTCTTTCTCTATTGCCTGGAATATTTTCAATAAGATTGGTATCATCTCCTCTTGTAAATTTTTAGAATTTCACTAGAAAGCAGTATTGTCCAGGGCTTTTTTTTTTTTTTTTTTTTTTGTAGGTAGTTTTCTTATAAGAAAGTCAATTTCCTGAGTTGCTATTTGTTTATTAGGGATCTCAATTTCTTCTTGCTTCAACCTTGGGAGGTTGTGTGATGTTAGAAAAATCCTCCATTTCATTTAGTTTATCGAGTTTGTTTCCATACAAACGTGCACAGTACTCTCTGATAATTGCATTTCTTGAGGTCGGTTATGACTTGATATTTTGTGTTTCTGATTGTGTTTATTTGGGTTTTTTCTTTTTTTTTTTCTTGGTCATTCTGGCTAGGGGGTCCATTAATCTTGTTTATCCTTTCAAACAACCAGATTTTTGTTTCATTGATTTTTTTCTATATGTTTGTCTTCAATGTCCTGTATTTGGGTTTACTTTGGTGATCTGGATTCTTCTGCTGAAGTTAGGGTTTTGGTGGTCTTCCCCTTCCAGTTCTCTTAGCTGATTTGTCAGGCTGTTAATGTATTCTATTTCCACTTTATTTATATAGTTCATAGAGATATAGATTCCCCTCTTAATACTGATTTCATAGTATCCCAGAAGTTTTAGGTAAGATGTGTCTTTATTTTCATTTGTTTCCAGGAATTTTTTAATTTCTGCTTGATTTCTGCATTGACCCAGGAGTTGTTCAACATCATATTGTTTAGTGTCCATGTCTTTGTGTTTTAGGGGAATTTTGTTGTTAGTGATATTTATTTTTATTTCACTGTGGTCTGAGAAGGTGCATGGCAGTATTTTCATCTCGTGAAATTTGTTATGCTTGATTTATGGCCAAGGATGTAATCATTCTTGGAATGTGTTCCATGTGGTGATGAATAGAATGTATATTCTATGGTTGTTGGGTGGAGTGTTCCGTAGTTATCTATTAAGTCCATTTATTCAAGTGTCAGGTTGAGGTTCTGGCTTTCTTTGTTGACTTTTTACCTCAATGCTCTATCTAGAATTGTTAATGGGGTATTTAAGTTCCCATCTATGATAGTGTTAAAGTCAATACCTTTTCAAATTTATTTAGAAACTACTTTATAAATGCTGGGGCTCCTAGGTTGGGTGCATTTATGTTTATTATGGATATTTCTTTTTGGTGGATCAAACCTTTAATCATTATGTAGTGTCCTTCCATACCTTTTTAAATTTTTGATAGTTTTAAGATTGTTTTGTTCTCATATTGAGATCATGACTCTTGCATTCTCTCGTGATCCATTCCCCTGAATGTTTGTTTCCCTTCCTCTAACTTTGAGTCTGTAGTCATTCTTTGTGATGAGATGAGTTTCCTGGAGGAAGCAAATTACTGGGTCTTGTATTTTTATCCAGTTTGCCATTCTATATCTTTTCAGTGTGCATTTAGTCCATTCATGTTCAAACTGATTATTGAAATGTGACAGTTTGTCCCTGTCATGATGCTCTTATAAGGCTGTTATGTTTTCATTTAACTTTTATGCTTATATTTGGGTGTGTTTTCATTTTTGTAGGTATGCTGTGTGTTTTGCTGCTTCTGTGTTTGTGATTTTGTGATATAGTCTTTCTTTTATTGCTTTTTTCTTCTGTGCACAGTACCTTTTTAACCATCCTCTGTAGAGCAGATCTGGAAGTAGCATATTCCCTTAGGTTTGGATGCCTGGGAAGTATTTTAATACTCCATTGCTAATGAAGCTTAGCTTGTCTGGGCAGGAAATTCTTGGTTGAAATTGTTTATCTTTGAGAACGTTAGAGATTGGGGTCCAATTCCTTCTGACCTGTAATTTTTCTGCAGATAAGTCTGCAGTAATTCTGAGTAGTCTCACCCAGGAGGTAGTCTGACTTTTTTTCCCTTGCTACCTTTAGTTTTTTTTTCTTTTATACCTACTTTGTGTAGGCAAATTATTATGTGTCTAGGGGTTGGTCTTCTCATAAAATGTCTTGTAGGGGTTCTCTTAATCTCTTGTGGTTGTATAGTTGTCTCTGTGGCCAGATGAGGGAAGTTTTCCTGAATGACCTCATGTAATGTTTGTTCCAGGGTTTTTTTGTTGTTGTTTTTTTTCCATTTCTCTTTCTATTTCAGATATTCTGATCTGATGTAAGTTTTGTTTCTTGATAAAATCGCTCACCTCATGGAGAATTTCCTCTGAAATTTTTTTCTATATTTTTAATAGATTGAGTTAATTCCATATTTTGGTCTTCCAGCTTTGAGATTCTTCCTTCTGATTGGTCAATTCTGCTTCCCATGCGTGTTAGTTTGTTATTTGCTTCTTGGATGGAGTTCTTTATTTCTGTTATTTCTAAGTATGCTTCCTTGAATTTGTCCAGCTCCATTGAAATTTCATTTAGTTTTAGCCCTTGCATTGCTTGATTTTGATTCATTCTATCCAGTGATTCTCTGATCTTCTGGGTACTGTTGTTTTTGGAGATAACCATTGTGTATGTCCCAGCAGCTGCTCTTTCTAGCACTGACTCTTTTCTGGGACTCTGATGGTTACCAGTGGTTTTTTGTTGGTTTTTCTTCAGTTGTCTTATCTTTCTCTTTAGTTCCATTGCTCATTGGAAAAGGAGAAGCAGACAATTCTGGTATTTGCTCCACCTTTTGTCCTTCCTTGAGCCAGAACTCTTGGTTTGTTCATGCATGAAGTAGAGCTGGGGATAAAGCATTTTGCTGTCTCTTTACAATTTTGAGCACTTACTAGGGAATGGGGAAGAGGCTACAAGGTTGGAGAAACCATTGGCAAGTTATAATGTTTGATATCTAGTGAATGGGCCTGCTGGGACTTTCTCTCATCTCTGCACAATATGACCTTACTGTGGGCATGCCTGCATAACCCCTAAGTCTGAGACTGAGTATAGGAGGAAAAGAGAGGGCAGAAGGAGACAAAAAAAGGAAAAGAAGGAAAAAGAAAGAAAAGGAAGAAAGAAAAAAGAGAAAGGAAAAAAACAGAGAAAGAACAAAGAAAGATAATTAGAAGAAGGAAAGAAAAGAGAAAAACAACCAATAAACAAAGCAACCCAATGAGGTAATCAATCAAACAAACAAATACCATTTCCCCCAAAAATAATTTATTTGATAAAGTGTTCTTAACTTTAGTATGTCTCTTCAAGGGGGTGGACTCCCTCCTGTAGCAGGCCTTGAGTAAAGGCCCCAAGTGAAGACAATGTCTCGCTTAATGGCCCCAAGCAAAGACAAAGTCTCGCTTGATAACTTTACATCTTATCCCAAGCCAGGGAATGCAGCCTGCTACACGAAATGGCATCTCAGATGCCCACACATCTGGGTGCACATAGTACAGATAAAACCTTAACTACAGCAAGATAACCGTGGAACAGCTTGCCATTTAGGTAGTAACAAAATTCCATTATATCTCCCTCACAGACCTTGAATCCCTTCCAACTTCCTTTGTGCTTGATTATAAAATAAACACACTGAGCTAGTTCGGGGCCACTTCTCCTCCATCAGAGGAAAGTGTCCCACCTGGCCCCCAACTTTTCTTTATGTCTTTGTGTCTGTGTCTTTCTTAATCTCTCACTGTTCTCTCTCGGGACCCTCAAGACAGGCTGCGGCAGTGTAGAAACTTAAGATGTTAAAATCTTCACCCTCTGTTGCCTGCAATTGATAGCCAACACATGTCCATTTGAAGGAAAGGGCTTGAAATGACTTAACACGTTATCTCTCAGTATCTTACCCCTTTTACTTCCTCTCCCAGTGTGGTCACAGCTTCCAGGGCATCCTGTTCACTGTGGTGAAACGGGACCTCCTGTCTCTGCCTTCCATCCTGATCTCTTTCACTTGTTGCTAGGCATGGGGGAGAGTCAGTTAGGCACTCACTACCCTCCTTTTCAGTCAGTTCTGCTGTCTGCATCTATCACCCAGCAGTTTGCTATGGGCAGAGGGTGGATCATCTGGTGTTCCACATCTGCTGTTACCCACTAGGGCTTGTGAAATCGTGGCAGTGTTCTCTGGGGTCACAAAGAGCAGCCTCAGTGCAACACAGAGATCAGCACCTGGTCTCAAAATGCAGTTATGCTCTTCAACATAGGCTACCCTGGAGCACATCTCTGCCCAGGCATAAGGAAATCTGCTCTGTTTCTCTGCCAGCTGCTGTTCCTTCCACAAAAGGAGTCAATAGCTCCTTCCCAGCAGTTGCCACTGTCTCTGGATCTCAGGACCTGATGACAAAGCTCTGTAGCACAGGCCAGGCTCTGGGTGGCCTCTCCCCACTGTTTCCTCAGGACACTGCCTCAGGGCTCATCACTGCGCTCCCTCCATGGCCCTCATGTCCAGCATTCAGAACAATACTGTGGTGGTGGTGTCAGCAATCACTCCAGCAGTACTTCCTGGGAAAATCTCTGCGATTTTAGAAAATGTCATTCAGTTCCTGCATTCCAGGAAGCACTATGGTCCAAGCAGAGCAGCTGTGGCACCAGCAGCTTTACCAGAAATGCCCTGGCTACTTTACTTTTGAGTCCCCTCTCAGTCAGCCTCTCACATTCCCACTTATACAGAGAAACACATGCAGAATCATCCATAAAATCACTCACAAACATAGGAACTTGCACAGTTCAACAGACTTTGTCACCATCTTCTCAGAAAATCTGCATTTTCTATCTCTCTAAAATACATTATCAGTCCTCTGGAGCTCAAGTTAATAGCCTGAGATGGTTTCCTTCTTCTACTTCCATCTTATCTCCCAATCATGTTCAACCAACCACAACTCCTATTATTCTTCTTACTAAAGTAACAGAGCTCTTCATAGCTGAAGCCACATGTCTTTCACCTACATTTTTGTAACGATCATCAAGTAAGTCTCCGCATTTCTATATTTGCTGCCCTCCATGTATTTTTCGTACTGCCTTCAGTAATCTTTACAAAACTATAAATCTTATTGTTATCCCTCTTCACTCTGTAAATAAATGAAACAAATCTCTTGTAACTCCACAGAAAAAAAGTCTAAAAAATTTACAAAGTCTTGAATAGCTGGGTTGTTGCTTACTTTTACAGCCTCCGTGCCTCAGCTATCTGACATATTTTTAGATGACCTGATAAACCATACTCTCTCACCTTCAAACCTTTGCCTGAGAAATTTTCCCTTTTTGGAAAGCCTTAGCTCCAAATACTGCTTCTACCACCATCACTCTCAACCCCTCCCTCGTCTATCTTTATTTGAATTGACTCATTCAACAGATACTATTGAATCTCTACAAGGCACCAGGCACTTTTCTAGCTAATCAAGTAGGCAAATCACTAAATTAATAATACTTCAGAACGTGGCTGGAAAGACAGATATTAATCCATTAATTACACAAATGTGTAAATTGCAACCATGCTGAGAACGGTGTAGGAGATATACACAGAGTTAACCATTTATTTATTATACAGATATTATCTGGACAGAGAGGTCCTCCCTGAGAAATAATGCTTGAGTTGACATCTGAAGAATTCACATTAGCCAAGTGAGGAGGAATGAAATCAGTATTCCAAACATAGGAAATAATCTAGGAAAGACTTTGTGATGGGAGGAAATACAGTGTGAAAATGAATTAAAAGCAGTCATTCACCTTAGTGATCATGGCCAGAGGGAAGCTTGCTAACCACCCAGCCCACCCATGAGGTTGGTTTAACATCTTACTATAATCTACTGTGCATATCTCCCTGTGTAGAACTCTATCATAGCATTTATATTATATTGTGTAACCATCTATTGATTATGAAATGTATAACGAGAAGCTAGAAATTAGAAAGAAACTAAAAATAAATAGGAAAGACCCCCCATGTATATATTTGCTGTCTTGAACTTAACTACTTTTAAACTACATTATATACTCTATAGTAAATACACTTATAACTTATAGCTTCCCATTATATATATCCTTAGGGCAAGACTTTCAAGAATCATTTATGTTTTCTCACATCACTAATATTAATACTTACAATGCCTAAAATTTATTGAGTAGTTATTGTATTTTGGGCACACTATAAGCACTTTACTGGCATTAACATGTTTAATATTCCAAGCAATTTCATGAGGTTTTTTAAAAATTAATTTTATTTTACAGTTTTGTTAACTGATGCACAAGGAGACATATTAATTCCCCAACTGCACAAAACAAATATAAGAAAAAGAAGATGAATTTGATGATCCATTCTAGCTCTAGAACCCATGTTAACACACAACTGTAATTATTATAGAATCCTCCTTGTATATGTCCTTTATGCTCTTTAACAATTTTCTGAGGTTTGTTTATTGTTGTTGTTGTTTTCATTTTACTTGGACTTGTACCATAGCTTAAATTTATATGGAGTACATTTCAGTCTTTTGTGACATTTTAAAAATTATATATAAACCCCAAACTTCAGATTCCTTGTTAAATAAACAGTAAATGTTCTCTCATGTTTTAAAATACTATTCATCAAATTTTTTGTTACTTGCAGCCAGAACTTTCCTAACAAATTTAACTATAAGAAAAACAAAAGAATAGTTTTCAATATATAAGAAAAATGAAAGAAAACATTGTTTATACTTTCACCAAATATCTCAATTGTTAACATTTTGGTGTATATCTTATCAGATACTTTTTAAACATATGAACTTCATTTACAAAAATTTGAATCTCTTTCTAGCATACATTTTATCTTAACATTATGTTATCAACATTTTCTATTTTATATTATATGTATAAAATATGTATGAAACAATAGTGTTAAAAAATTATTTTATAGCAGGGGTTAGCAAACTTTTTTGTAAAGAGTCAGAGAGTAAATATTTTGGGTTTGGAGGCCATATGGGATCTGGTGCTGTATGCAACTATTCCACTGTGACATAAAATAGCCTTAGACTAGTATAAGCAAATGAGAAAACCAAGTTGTATTAGAACTTTACTTACAAAAATGGGCCAGATTTGACAAGTAGGCCATAATTTGATAACCTTGTTTTAAAGCATTTTTTTGAGTGACTGGTTAGAATCCATCCCCGTACTAAATGTGCTATGCTTTATTAAGACTTTCTACAGGCAGAAAATATGTGTTTTTCATGGTTGGTTTAACCTAAGGAAATAGAAACACAGATAGTTAATAAAGGGCAGTTGACTCAATTTTAAAAAGTGCCGATAGTTTTGAAGATCAAGATTAAAATTTTAAAATGTATAAGAAAGACACAAATTTGAAGGAAATGAGAAATTTATTATCACAAATATACAAGTGTTCATAAAGAAGGCAGCGTTATATTCAGCAGGCTGTACTTGAGAGAGCCGATGGAATAGGAAAACCAAGAAAATGAAAGTTGACATAGTCAATAGTCAGATGGCAGAAACCAAAGAAGCATTCTCAGGAGGAAGGATTTATAACATTAAAGTAGAAAACAAATCTGGATTAGGATATGATGCTTAAATAAAGAGGATTCAAGTTATCCTAATTCAAGGTTGAGCTGAGAGGAGCCACTTCACTGGAAGGAGGGTGCTCAGTTCTTTGCAAAATAAAAGTGTTAGATGGGTGATTATTTAAGTCTACATCCAAATCTAAATGGCAAACCATTTATTAAGTTTTGCAGCAATATTTGTCTATTGTTAGGCATATATATATATATATCCCCGCTGGGTGGGGATGTATGATCCTTGCCACATGAAAGATGCAAAGCATCACACAAAGATTAGAAAAGTTTTATTTAGAAGGTAAATTAGAGGGAAAAGGGTAGACCTATCTCCTCAAGATTGAAGAGCACTGAAGTATTTGATTCTGAATGTTTGAGGCTGGGAGATTACAAGGTTTCCTGGAGAAGACTAGTAACAGAAGCATTCCTGGGAAATATAACAGTGGGGAGTGGGGAGTGTTTTTATAGTGATTAGCTGTTCATGAGGCAGCAACCAGATAGTCAATTATCAAGCCAGGGAGAGTAACCTGAGGTCTGAAAAACAAAGTTTCAAGGCACAAACGTTAAGATTCGAATGTCCTTGTATTTAGGGAACAAAAAGACATTTAGTTGGGAGTGTGTTGTTCAGGAGAAGATTACAGGAGGGCTGAAGTCAACATAACAGTTCATTTCAATATTTTTTTTTTAAATGAACAGAAGTTTTCCTTTGAAAAAGCAGCAGTGAGAAACTATTGTCCCAGGCTCTCCCTCACCATTGAAACAGGAAAGAGACATCTCCAGGCTTTGCCTCACCACTTTAGGACCTGTCAGGGAACTGGCAGGGCACTGGCAGGGGCTGCAGACAGAGTCCAGAGGCAAGTTCCCAAGGAAGAGAACAAGAGAGGTACCTCACCACCAACTACTCAGGGATTGATCATGGCCAAGAGGGAATATCCTGAGAGCACGAACTTCAGAGGGACCTGAGAAGTGCTGAGTTCCAGGCGCCTCACCCCCTACCTTGATCCAGCTGCTGGACAAATGGTGCGGAAAGAAAAGGATGAGGAAGAACTCCAAAGAGATCAGTGAAAAAAACCAAGGCCCAGATCAGGGAAAAATAGAGGACTGAGCAAACACTAGAGAAGGGAAAGCCTCTCCCACTGACACTGAATAACAGAACTAAAGAGAAAAACAAGAGATCTGTCACAAATGAGGAAAAGCCAAAGGAAGAAGACCTCAGGCAATTTCAAGTCTACCAAAGACAAAACTCCTGAAAAAATCAGACCTTGGTGCCCAAACAATGGAAGTCACCAACTGTCCCCAGAATATGACAGGGATTAGGGAATGGATGGAAAGAGTGAATAAGACTCAAGAAAAACAAGACACAACACTGAAAGGTCTTGCAACAGAGATTTTGGCAATAAAAAATTTCATCCAGGAAATAAATAAAAAGATGACAAGCATGGAAAGCAGAATTAATATAGCTGAAGAAAGAATTTCTGAACATGAAGACCAGAACATGGAATTAACCCAATCTGTAAAAAAAAAATAGAAAGAAGACTCAGAAAGAAAGAACAAAACCTATGAGATGTGCAATTATATCAAGAGGCTGAACCTATGCCTGATTGATATCCCAGAATAAGAAAGGGAAAATGAGAACAACTTGGAGCAAGTATTCCAGGAGGCAATCCAAGAAAACTTTCCCATCTCATTAGAGATGTGACCAGCCAAGCATAAGAGATACAAAGAACCCTCACAAGACATTGAATAAGAAGACCGACCACTAGACACATAGTAATTCATCTACACAAAGTAAGCACAAAAGAAAAATTCCTAAAGGCAGCAAGAGAGAAAGGTGAGTCTACCAATAATGGGGAAAGTCAATCAGAATAGCAGCAGACCTATCAGCAGAAACACTACAAGCAAGAAGGGACTGGAGCCCTATATTCAAAGTCCTCAAAGATAAACTTAACCTTATTTTAACTTAACCTTTGTGAATGCTTCACAAAAATACACATACAGAAGCAAATAAAACTATACAGTCAAACTAAATATCCAGTAGATACCACAAGTAGTCAGAAGTTCAAAGATGTATAAGTTAAGTGGTTGCTGAGGTTGTCTGTATAATCAAAGGGGGTAACACAAAAAAAACACAAAAAAAAATCAACAAAGCATTCTAGTTTTTTAACAAAAGAAATTGGTAATCTATAAAATGTTGAATGGATAACATGCACTGATCAGTATAATGACCAATAATATTTATTGAATTCAAACTCTTTACTGTTGTAAACATTTAACAAAAAGCATTATGAGATCTAAATACAGTCTTTGACAATTTCAACAAAATAAGTGGTATGTTTAAAAAATAAAGCTGAGGAGCAATAGATCCATTGTATATATTTCTTTCAACAGTTCCAGCAAGAGAAATAGCACAGTATTTTTAAAAAGTATACAGCAAAGATTGATCCTATTATAATGGCAAACTCTGGAAACTGTAAATACAAATAAAGTCATTGAACAGTCAAATGGTCATATTCCTAATCAGGAGGAAGTTACAGTAAGAACAGTCTGCAATCCAGTTATACTCAATTGTCAGTAGAGAATGCTTTTCTTGTCAGTTGATTTCATAGTTCTTTTTCCAAGAGACAACAAAACTTTAGCAATTGGGTGTATTGAAAATACCTTAGTTCAAGATACAGTCATAGCATTTTGTTTTGTGAAAGGTGATATGTACACCAAGGCTCAGAGGTTGGTAAAGATTGATTCCATATGGAAAAAGTGCAAATATCCTGCACAGATAGCTTACGAAGTTGCTGGCACAGTTATTTACCAGCAGAATCTTGGGTTTGTATGCATAGCTCACACATCACTGGAATGTGGTAAGGTGTGCTAGTTTTTGGCAAGGGCAAAGGAGACATTATACTGATGTGATCACCATGTTGGGCATGCTGAATCCATGCAGAACTGGAGGCGAAGGCTGCTACCTGACATCATTGGTTTTTGTATACTGGTTTTGTTTTTGTTGAAGCAGTTCTGTTATGGCCAGAAAATTTTTCAGTACGTGCTGCTGTGCACTGCGCTCATTACTGAGTGTTCAAAGTTCATCTGAATGAGCCACACAAATCTCACGCAACGCTGCTAAATCATGAGACAGGTCAGTTCTAGAATGCTCTGTAGTGTCCGGAAGTTCAGGCACATTCCCAAGTTCATCTAAAAACATGATCATATGATGTTTGTTGCTTTTGATGAATGGATTGACACCTTCCATATAGGGCTCCTTAACTTCAAATTCCATAAGATTTGCTAAATTCTGCACAGACTTAGTCACTAATATCAGCGTTTTTGCAGAAATAGGAGACGGGAAATCTGAGATGATATTAAACATCTGAGGATTCAAGATGGCAGGACAGATAAGTCGAAGAAAAACAAAACCACAAACAACTCTTGTTCTCATGGTGGTATTTGTGGGCCACTTGTGCTGAACAGATTTCTGTAAACACCCGTAAATATATCTCAGTGTCAGTGGAAGTATTTCTGAAGCCATGAATATTTTCTCCACAAGCTCTAAAAGTATGTTCAGTAGGTGTGCTAAATTAGTGTTCACATCTTCATTTTTTTCTAATTTTGATGGACTTAACTCACAACCAAGAATTTCCTATCCAGCCAAGCTCAGCTTCATCAGTGATAGAGACTTAGAATCCTTCCTAGAAATCCAATACCTAAGAGATTATGCACTTTCCAGACCATCTCTGCAGGAGACACTTAAAAGGGTATTGAGCACAGAAGAAAGAAAAAAAAAAGAATGACCACACAAATCCCAAAGGAACAGCAGAGCACAGAATCAACAGAGAATACAATGTAACAAGAAACTTGAAAAGACAGGCATACATTAACCCAAAAGCCAAAAGAAAACAAACAAAAAAAGAAAACGTTATAAGAACCACATGACAGAGATAAGCAATCACATTTCAAAATCAGTCTGAATGTGAGTGGACTAAATCCACCATTGAAAAGACACAGAAGCCAGGCTCGGTGGCTCAGCCTGTAATCCCATGCCTTGGGAGGCTGAGGTGAGTGGATTGCCTGAGCTCGAGGATTCGAGACCCGCCTGGGCAACTTGGCAAGATCTCATCTCTACAATAAATCAAAAAGTTGCCAGGCATGGTAGCGCGCGCCTGTAGTTACAGCTACTTGGAAGGCTGAGGTGGAAGGATCGCCGGAGCCCCGCAGGTAGAGGCTGCGGTGGTCGGGAGCAGCCACTGCACTCCAGTCTGGGCAACAGAGTGAGA
>CAUYQG010141756.1:0-11100 GCA_963574415.1 Tarsius wallacei
CTAAACACCAACCTCCCATATGACCCCGTGATCCCCCTACTGGGAATATACCCTGAAGAACTCAAATCACTTTATAAAAAAGATACCTGCACTCATATGTTTATTGCAGCATTGTTCACAATAGCAAGAACCTGGAAGCAACATTGCTGTCCATCAAAAGAGGACTAGATTTTAAAAATGTGGTACATATACACAATGGAATACTATGCAGCCATAAAAAAGAATGAAATCATGAATTTCGCAGCAGCCTGGATGGAACTAGAGTCTATAATACTGAGTGACCTCTCACAGAAACAAAAAACTGAGTATCACATGTTCTAACTCATATAGTAGACCTTGATCACCCAACGTATTACCACAAGAAAATGAGACAGTGTTGGGAAACTATGGGTGGGGGGAGGGATAAGGGAAGGGATTAATGACAGTAAATACCTGTCTGGGGATGGGGGAACACTCCTTATCAACAAGGGTGCCTGAACGAGACATATTTGTGTACCTAACCCTTAACTGTACCCCTCAATATCACAATAAGAAAATATTATATATAAAAAATAAAAATAAAATAAAAATTATTAGTATATATAAAAAAAAAAGAAAAATACCAATATGTGAATGAATGGCTTCTTCCCACCTCATGCAGGAGACAGTAGATAACAGAAGCTCCTGGTAACACAAACCACTTAAGAACAGCACTGCTGGAGGCTGGTTCAGCCTGAGGGGAGAAGTCACCTTTTCAGAAATAAATAATAAAAATAACAAAAATTGCATATTGAGCACCTGCTCCAGGCTGGACCCTGCAACAAGGGTCCTGTGCTACCTGGTTCAGTCCTTATGAAAACCTTGTGAGAAAGGTGCTGTTTTGTTCCTTTGGAGGAGAAAGCAGAGGCGAGAGCTGGGGACACTCAAACTTAGTTGCCCAACCTCACATGGTGAGCAAGGGGGAGTGCCCGGAGTCAGAGCCTGAGTGCATAACCGACAGACACTGGTTTTCATCCATGTACCCATCAAGGCAACTTCTGACTTTGATTTCACTTCTCAGTGAGTGTTCTCATTAGGATGCTAAAGTTTATATTATCAGTTAGCAGTTTGGCTTCTGGAAAGAGGTCTGAATGAGGAGGCAGGAGAACCACCGTCTTGTCTAGCTCTGCTACTCACTCCACCAACTTGGACAAGCTATTATATCAGCTGGACTGTGAACCGGGGATTCCTAATGACTGCCCTGCCTATACTATCTCAGGGTTGTGGTGAGGAGCAAATTATATCATTCGCATTTCAATTCATCAAACAACTAGTGCTCACTGTAGACTTAGTACTATGCAAGCTGCCTTTGCATGTATTTTTCATTGTTGTAAAATAACTTAGGAAACACTAACATTTTTTTTCTATCTTTCTTTTCTTTTTTTAAATAAGAGACAGGATCTTGCTATGTTGACCAGACTGGTCTCAAACTCCTGGCCTTAAGTCATCCTTCTACCTCAGCCTCCCAGAGTGCTAGGATTACAGGTGTAAGCCACCAACACCCGATAAGAACATTTTAAAATGCAAGTTATTGTTCCTGTGAGTTTGGACAATGGGAACCAGTTTTTCTAAGGGCTTGATTGCCCCCTCAAAGGGCTAAACATTAAGGCAGCAGAGCTAGGAGACAAAGCCTGCGTTTCAAAGAGCAAACCTTACTCTTGAGACCACCTGTGGCTGTCAGGCTGCCTCTTCCAACCATTACGTGAGTAGTAGGTATGAGAGCTGCTTCAGAATGAGGATGAAGAAGCCGATTGGAAACCCCTGCATGAGAACCTCTGCAAAGTCGGGGTCCTGTGAAGCACTAAGTACTTCTATCCCCAAACCCATCCACTTAGGTCCTTTTTTTTTTTCTTGAGTTGGAGTCTCACTCAGTTGCCCAGACTGGATGGAGTGCAGTGGCTGCTCCCGGTCACCGCAGCCTCGACCTGCTCGGCTCGGGCGATCCTTCCGCCTCAGCCTTCCAATAGCTGGAACTACTGGCACATGCTACCACACCTGGCTAATTTTTTTGATTTATAGTAGAGATGAGGTCTCGCCAAGTTGCCCAGGCGGGTCTCAAACCCACGGGCTCAGGCAATTCACTCACCTTGGCCTCCCAAAACTCGGGATTACAGGCTGAGCCACCGAGCCCGGCCTGGTTCTTTTTAACACATATTCGTGATGGTGGAAAGTTGAGTTGGCTCCATGCTTCACTAAGAGGAAAGGTATCAAGACAGAAAAGGATTTGAAAGTTAAAGGCATCATAAACAATATATTCAGGATTCACATTCAGCCGGGATGTACCAGGGTGTCCACACTGGTCCATTCCAGCCAGCACCTGCTCTGAATGGTTCATGCCCACAGTGGGCAGTTTGTTAGATACACCAATTCTCACCCCTGGTTTTAAAGCTTGCTTGCTTTTTGGTTTTGTGGAGGGTCCCTGCTTCTGTGCTCTGACAGGTGCCAATGCTTTCTCCCTCAGGCTTCTGGGAACACAATAGTAGCACAGCAAGTAGCACATGAACTCAGTCTCCATTGCAGGACACACAGCTACAGTGCCTGTTCTCCTGACATCCAAGAGGACTGCAGTGTGTGCTGCCACTCAACTGGCTGAACTCTGAGGACAGAGCCGGATCTTCATCAGCAACAACCCTGTGCTGATTCTTAAAAGGTGATCAGGACATGGCCAATGAGAGAAGGACTGAATCTATCAGAAAGTATTCGGGGACCACTAGTTTACATGAGGGGTTATTCACAGTAGAGGATGAATTAATAAAACTAAGTCACAGCTCTCAGAGAATTTCCGGTTTATGCTGGGTGATCCCATCCTTGTGTGACCAGTATAAAGGGCACACGGATACCAGCATTTTATTTGTTCAAACATTTAATTAAAAAAAAAAAAAGAAGGTTATCACTGAGTAAAATTTAAACAACAACAATAAGGATGTTGAGCACGAGTAAAGATTTTTCTTGGACAGAAAGACCCTAGGAGAGGCAAATTCCTTTGGAAAGAGCCCAGTGTGTGGCATTTCTCATCCCTTCCATTTTCAAAGGCTGGTTTTGTTGGGTTTTTAACCGAGAGCCTCAGGATGAAGGAGAAGCTATCTTCTCAGCGCAGAGTTTTCTCCCCCTTTTCCAAAGGGAAGGCAGATTTGGGAAACTGGCACTGCCCCTGCCCAGATGGCAGCCAGCAGCTGGCTCTGGCAAGGGGAAGTTCTCACTCTCGGCTGCTGGCTGCCCGGCCCCTCCCGTTTCCCCAGCAATGCCGGCCGGGCCATTGGAAGGGAGAGCGTGTGAGAGCCCGGCCATGCCAGCAGCACGTCTCCACCCTGACCCGGCTGCTCTGGCTCTGGCACCCAGGCCTGCAGCAGGGAGCAAGGCACGCAGGCCCAGCAGCCCAGCCAGCAACTCCGGCCCCTCTTCCTGTCTCAGCTGCTGGCTTGGCCCAGTGCTCGGCCGCACAATGGCTTCTGACATCCCCAGGGCTGCAGCGGGAGGGACAAAGGGTAGTGGTGATCTCAGAGAGAGCAGACTGGCATGCAACCACAGGAGGATTTGAGTAACCAGCCCCCAGGTGATCAGGCTGACCTATGGCTGCCCCCTTTCCACACCAGACACTGCTCTGCCTTTCAACCCACCTGCCTATTCTCATTTTCTCCACCCAAGAAAAATTAAACTTACTTCCTCCCTCCCTCCCTCCCTCCCTCCCGTCCTTCCTTCCTTCCTTCCTTCCGTCCTTCCTTCCTTCCCACCTGGCCTCCCATTCTCTTCCTCTCTCTCTGTCTCCCTTCCTCGCTTCCTTCTCTCCCACCTCTCCTTCCTTTTCTCCTTCCTTTCTTCCCTCCCTTCTTCCTTCCCCCTTTTCTTCTTTCCCTCCTTCCTTCCTTTTTTTTCTCTCCTCTTATGATGTCTTTCTCCTTCATTCTTGCTTGACTCCTCCTTTTTATCCTTCAAATATTTTTCTGGCTACACATTATGTACCAGACCCTCTATAGGTTCCTGGAAAACACAGGTATAATTAATATTTGGCTCTGCCCAAGAAGCTCACAACCCAGTGAGGATGTCTGTGCACTAGGGTGACTCTATGACCATGGAGTATGTTAAGTATGGTTCTGTAAAGCACACATTTCACTAATCATGCAGAAGAAAGAGCCGTTAATTTCCACCTGAACCATTTTGGGGACAATTAGCTAACGAGTAGCCATTTTAAAACTGCAGTTGCTCACTTTTCTTCTTATGGTCCTGGGAAAGAGGTTTAATGTCTCTAGGTCTGGTTGGAAAAATGAAAATTTGGCTTTTTATTTCAGTTCTTGCTTATGACTCAGGTCCTGAGAGTTGAGTAGTTAGCTATGATATCTCTAGCTGGGGCCTGCTCTGAGTTTTGGAGTGGTTTTAAACTCAGATACTTCCGTAGATATTTGTATTAAAAAAAAAAAGTATTAATGTATAACTATTTTTTTTTTTTTTGAGTTGAAGTCTCACTCTGTCGCCCAGACTGGAGTGCAGTGGCCGCTCCCGGCCACCGCAGCCTCAACCTGCTGGGTTCCTGCGATCCTTCCGCCTCAGCCTTCCAAGTAGCTGGAACTACAGACGTGCGCTACCACGCCCGGCTAATTTTTTTGATTTATTGTAGAGATGAGGTCTCACCAAGTTGCCCAGGCGGGTTTCGAACCCGCGGGCTCAGGCAATCCACATGATTGTCTTTGGCTGGGTATTTCTATTTAAATAAGCATTTGGACTTTTAGTGAAATGGGCTTGCTTTCTTCAATAATAATCAATGTTTGCTCCAAAACACAGTCCTCCCTCCATGTATGTTTGTTCCACATCTGTGGATTCAACCAACTGCAGATAAAATATTCAGAAAAAAATAAATGATTGACAACTATACCGAACATATGTAGACACAGTAAAACAACTGTTTACATAGCATTTACATAGTATTAAGTATTATAAGTCATTTAGAGATAATTTGAAGTATACAAGAGGATGTGGACAAGTAGATATCATTTTAATGCTACAATATTTTATATAGGGGACTTGAGCATCATTGGATTTTGGTATCTGAGGGGATTCCTGAAACCAATTCCCCACAGACACGGAGGAACGACTGTATACTCTTTGTGTATCTTTTCCTCTCTTTAGTTGGAAAATAATACCAAGAAAATAGTATTTCACCACATAATTACTCCCAACACTTTTTGGTGTATACCAGGTGGCTTGGTGGTTTGCGAGGCCAACCGCAGAGCCACCAAAAAGTGCTGATATCCAGTGGCTGCAAGCTGTAGTTCTTGTCTTGGTATTACTTCTTGAGAACACATATCCTGTCCTGGAACTTTAGGAAGTAGTGCAGATGCTCTGTTGTCATTTGTATCACCCTTGGTAACATAATTAGTATGTTCAGTTAAAGGTGAAGAGTAATATTTAAGAACATCAAATAAGCCTTTTCACAGTTGGAGGCAAGTAGAGTAGTCCAGGAAAGACTACCTGACCACTCTGTGTGTTTGAGTTAATGAGGAGTCAGGGGTCCAATGGCATTTGAGGCAGATAGTGACACACAGAGCATGACTGCAGACTGCACCCGAGTCCTGGACAGTTTTCTTGCAAAGGAAATGAAGTTTGTCGATATAAAATTCAAGTACAATATATTATCATGATTACTTATATTAAAACTTATGTTCACATAAAAAACTATACACAAGTGTTTATCATATTTCAAAAATCATAACAGCCTTTGTTTTTGTTTTTGTTTTGTTGACTTAATTTTTGTTGTTGTTTTAAAGCAATACAAATTTTACTTTTTGGGGTGGCGCACAGATCCGAGGGTTTTGGCAAATGCAGTTGTATATCCACCCACATGGTCATGAAACACGACAATCCTGTCTCCCTACCTTCCTCTGCCCTCCAAATTTTCTTGGTCAGCCTTTTATATTCAACGCCTTTCTTTACTCCCAAAGCCTGGAAACTACTGATATACTCTTCAGATCTTTTCTGGAATGCTCTAGGGATGGAACTATACAGCATGCCGCCTTTCAGAACTGGTTTCTTTCACTTAGAGGAATGCATTGTGATTCACCCTTGCTGTCCTATGTGTCAGCAGTTTGCACCTTTTTATTGCTAAGTGGTATTCCTCAGTACATGCATACCACAGTTTGTTTATGCATTTACTTGTTGAAGGACATTTGGTGGGTTTTGGTTTAGGGCTATTATGATAAAAGCTGTGATAAATGTTTGTGTATTGGTTTTTATGTGACTATAAGTTTTCATTTCTCTTAGGTAAATATCTAGGAGTGCAATTGACCAGTTATACAGTACATGTGTTTTCAACTTTGTAAGATCTTGCCAAAATGTACCATTTTGCATCCCTACCAGCAGTATGTGAGAATTCTAGTTGCTCCACATGCTGAAATGGTCAAATTGAAAAAAAAAAATGGCTCTCAGTAGGTATGTAGTGGTAGTTCATTGTGTTTTAATTTGTGTTTCCTTAATAACCAATAATGTTGAATATCTTTTAATGTACTTATTTATTGGCTATATATTTTCTATTAAAAGGTGTCTTCAAATCTTTTGCTCATTTCTTTGAATTGGGTGCTTTGTTTTCTAGTTATTGATTTTGTAGAGTTCTTTATATAGTAAAGATACAAATTCTTTTTTAGATATGGAATTTGCAAATACTTTCTTCTAGTCTGAGATTTGGTTTTTTATTCTCCTAGTAGTGTCTTTTATAGAGAAAATGGAAAAATTTTTTGATAGTCTAATTTATCCATTTTTTTCTTTGATGGATAGTGCTTTTGCTGTTGTATCAAAGAACTTTTTGCCTAACCCAATGTTGCAAGGATTTTCTCCTAAATTTTCTTCTAGAAATGTTGTAATTTTATAATTTTCATTTACACTTGGGTCTATGATTCACATATATATATTCTGAGACAGGGTCTCACTCTGTTATCCAGGCTGGATTGCATTGGTGCGATCATGGCTCACTGCAGCCTCGAACTGCTGGTCTCAAGCGATCTTCCTGCCTCAGCCTCCTGAGTAGCTGGACTATAGCCATACCACCATGCCCAACTGCTTTGCTTATATTGTGTAGAAATGATGTCTTGCTGTGTTGCCCGGGCTGGTCTATGATCCATTGGAGTTAAATTTGTATGTAGTATATGTTGAGATTTTTTTCTTTTTTCTTTTTCTTTTTGGCATATCGACATTCAATTGTCCCACTGCCATTGTCTGGAAAAAAAATATTCCTTCTCTATTGAATTTCCTTCACACTTTTGTCAAAAGAAAGTTAACTATATTTGTGTGGGTCTATTGCTGGACTCTTTGAGAGAGGTATTGCTATGTTCAACATCTTTTCTCACATACGTGCTGTCTCTCAAAATAAATGCTTTCCCGCTGGATAAATAGCATCCTATATATGAACTAGACTACCTTAGTATTTGACTAGGGAAAAATGGTAGTTTTGGCAAATCTGGATTAGAACGAATTCTGTCATTGCCAAATGTGACTTTTGGATCCTGAAGAAATGCTGGTGAGACTCAAGGAAAGGAGTCCGAAAGATGAAAGAGGGTCATGGCTGGGAGAAGACCTGGACTTTGCCTTATCAACATCCAGACATTGGCATAATTCCTTCAGCCCCATTTTCCAGTGAAAATATTGGAGTGAGGGGAGGGCAGTGGTGAAGACACCCAGGAAAATAAGTGTGTAGCCAGATTAAAGCACTTGAATAGAGGTCTATCTTCTTGCATAAAAAGCAGCTCCTCACATTGCCCCTGCAGTAAATAGGCAGTAAGCAAGTGTTCAGTGTCTCTTGTTTACTTTCTGTTGATCAAGTCAAATACACACATTACACAGGAAGTGTATTTAATGCTCAAGTCCCCATGACATTCTTTTCAACTCTCCTTAACCAGCAGAATTGTTCTTCGGTGATTTTGGAATGAAAAGCATGCAAAATGGTGTCTTCATATTGCTTAAACACTTTTCACCCATGCCACTCATTTCTAATTTTTCATGGCCTTAAACCACCATCTGCTGGAAGGGTGGGAAGGACACTTGCAAGATCATTGTGTCCTGCCCTCCAGCCTCAGGCCTGGCTACACTGGGGCCATATAAGCTCTTTTGTCTTCCTGTGAAAGGTTTTTAAAGCTCAGTTCCCATCTTTGAAGATTTCATCTTCTGGATAGTCCCAGTTCTTCCTTCCGGAATATATTCCCTATTGGTGAATGAGGGTCCTTCATGCATACCCCAATCTGGAAGGTTTGTATCATGATAATCATTTTGTGTCTCTAACCAATTTTGCTTTCTTTTCTTTTATAAATCATTCAAATACCTCAAGTCCAAATGCTAACACTGGAGACAGTTTGTGATTAACCTTTCTCTGCTCCAAGAAGTAGCCAGCATCAGGGTTCTTTCTTCTAAAATAGCTTAACCAGTTTTTAATACACAGAAAGACTTCTGCCTACAACCCTCTGGTCATCTATTTTCCTTAATAGCCTTTTATGAGGGACCTTATCAAAAGCTTGCAAGGAAATCCAAGTAAATTATGTTCCTTGGTTCACCTTTACCTACTATTTCATTAACTTTTTCAAAAACAATATGACATAGTTTTCAACATAATTAAAGGGGTTGGGAAAAAGGGAACTTTAACTACCGCTTGACAGTTTCCGTAGTTGCTTAGGAGAGCTGGGTCACCGTTCATATTCTGCCTCTGCTTAAGGACACTAATTCATTTCTCAGGCTGTCTGGTGAGGTCAGCCACTAGTTCAAGGTGGAAATGACAAATTTTTAGGCTTTCAAGTGCGCAGTACTCAGCTCTCCAGAGAGCATGAAGGAAGGAAACCACAAGTTTATCCAGGTCTGGCCCAGAGAAAGAGGAAATGATGCGAAGAACCAAGACAAGGGCAAAGGGAGGTGTCTCTTGGAGGGGAGGGCGACCCTGGGAGAGTCCCAGACGCTCCCAAACAACTCTTTATGTTTTGTATGAGCAAAGGAGGGGCTGATGATGGAACTTGGGAAAACTTTCAGTGTTCCACGAAAGGTATGCCAGTTCAGGATGTGAGGGTGAGCAGGGGCTAGGAGAATAAGAAGGAGAAGATTAGAAATGCAAATAAGCTTGGACAACTAGGAGGAGCAGTATCAAAAATGATAATAATAGTAATAACTGCAGCTGCATTTATTGAGTGCCTTCTTCATGCATGCATGGGCTAGGCATGTGCACACACCTGTCTCATTTAAGCTTAGTAACCAGGGTGGCAGATGCCATTATCCTTATTTATAAATGACAAAAAACAAGGCAAGAAGGTTTAAAGGACCTGGTGAAGGTCACACAATTAATAAGTTATCACATTTTGGAGTCAATGCCCTCCCTGTAATCTGAGGTACATAGATTTTCATGATGTAGCTGGTCAATTCTTAGCCCATTCAGTAGCAAAATTGGCCCATAAGTCCAATATTCAGATTAGTTAAATGTTCTAAACATTCTAAATATGAATTACCAGTTTTCATAAAATGTGTCATTACTCACAATGGACAAAAAGGGCAGGTACTATTTAATTTGTATTAATGACTCACAAAGGCATTTCAGGGTTGCGGTTCTCAAAGCATCTTTATGAATCTATTTTCACCGGTCTGAGAATTTGGAAGTGCTTGTTTAAAAAAGGACTCTGGCTGACAAAATACTAGTAAGGTTGGCTTTTAATGTAGAAAGGAACTAGTAAGGAAAAGTGGAAAATCTTCCATTTCTTTCTAGCTTACTTCTTAGTTTCCATTGACTCAATGCCTATTTTTCCTTATGTCCTAAGAAATGGGCCATTTTTAGTCTTTTCCACAACTTCAGAAAGTCCACTGTAATTGTCCTATCACATACTTTGTGCTTTGTGGGCTTTGATGCCTGAATGTCATAAAATATTTGTTTTTAGAGGGTCTACTAAAGACCTGCATTCTCTCCCCAGGTACTCCTGCAGGCTGCTAAGCGCTCCAAGTGACCATGACACCTCACCTTCTTGCCTGCTCATGGTTCTTGTGAAACACCCAGTATTTAAGGAACAGGTGGGCATCTGAAGGCACCTCCGCCAGACCAAGCAGCTCAAATAGTAGGCTTCCAGCTCCTGATATGTCAAGACAATGACCTTCAGACCAAAAGCCTGAGAAGCTGAGGAACCGGAAAAGCAACCTGGGCTTTTCTTCAATGAATGAATGTACTAATTAAAGTGAATGCAAATGTGGCAGCCTGAGGTTGGGGACAGACAGACACACACACACACACACACACATACACACACACACACACACACACACACGAATCTTTCCTTCTAGCTTCAAAACTAGGGACCTGAGTGAGAAAGAACAAGTCTCCTGTCTTAGGAATGGAGATAGCCTAGATTGCTGGTCTTCACTAGGGTCAAATAAAGTCAGAGGTTGACTGTGTTGAAGAAACGTTTCTGTGTCCATTCCCAGGAAACAGGTGGCATCAGTTCTGTGTGTTCATAGAGTATAGGGTCATTTCATAGATCTTTGCATAACATATGGAGCAGATACCCTGGGCAGTGAATGGAAGCCAAGGTGGTTCTACCACTGCTATGCAGTCATGTTGCAAGTCTAGTTATGGCGCCTTCCAGCTTCAGTGACCTTGGACAAGTTGACTTTGACTTACTTGTCAGAGTTTCTGTTTCCTTATCTCTAAAATGGGCATAATGCCTGATATACATGATGGTTTGGAGAATATGTAATAGTGTAGACAAAGTGCCTGACACATAGCAAATGATTTCTTTCCCATGAGTTTCCTGATTTGTTATCATTCAAAGTGCCAAATACAAATTCATGGCACAACAGTGTGTGCGACTTTATGTTTTCTGCATTCTCTTCACTGATCGTAAGGAAATAACATTTCTTAGGGGAAATTTAGTGATTAAATTTGTTTTTCAGTTGGACCTATGATGTGAAAAAACTTAATAATAGATGAAAAACCTTACAAAGCCATACAATTTAGATGAGATTACATGTATTTCTACTGAACCTCATTTAAATCATGGATAGGGGCCTCTGGACATTTTGATCAGTGACTGTATCATTAATATAGTCTAGGGTAGAGGCCGAGATGAGAGGATTGCCTGA
>CAUYQG010141761.1:0-19735 GCA_963574415.1 Tarsius wallacei
GCTAAAAAAATAAATCTGTGCTTTAAAAGTTACCTGTAATTTTAAACGGAAGTAATCTTCAACACAACCAAAATATGTGTAGGCAGCGTTCGGGGTGTGTGTGTGTGTGTGTGTGTGTATGTGTGTAGAAACAAAAAATACGGCCAAGAATCCTTCAAAATTATTTTTTGTCAATGAAAATGAGGTTTGGTCTCTGTAAGTTTTACTTAAAGAAGCAATTTTGTACAAGAAGGAGATGGAAGGTAGGTCTAGTAGGACTTGTAGAAAAAAAAATGGAGGCTTTCTGCTCAATTGTATAGGGATTTGAAGTGTTTTATTCCTTCACAATTTGTTAGGAACTTCTTATGTGCCAGTCCTCATGCCAGGTGTTGGGAATAGGAGCGGATAGAAGATGGTCTGTGTTTTTTATGGGCAAACAGTCATGTCATCACAAGTGTGACAGAGATGCATGCAAGTTAGAATGGGAAGGAAAAAATCATACAACTTATGTTTATTGAGTACTTCATCGTCAGAATATTTTGCATGCGTCTACTTATTTACTACGACAGTCCTGTGAAGTCCTGTTATTTTGAGATGAAGAAATAGGCTTAGAGACTTGTCCCAAATCATAGCTAGTAAAGTGTGAACCTGGGATTTCAGCCCAGGTGGGTTTAACTCGACGGAAGTCATGATTTCTTTCTATCAATTAGTAGAAAACTCCCGACTCTAAGGACGCAGCGGAGATCCTCAGTTTGATGCGAGATTTGACTTGTGTTAAGACAATTGAATAAACTTTGGAGAGAGGATGAAGAAAGTCGTTCTAGGCGAGGGGCATCACGTGAGCAAAGGTTGGATTTGAGAATTGAGTATTTTGCGTTTGGGGAACTCCAAGTAGTTCTGCATGACCGGATCCTGGAATACTTGGACTTAGTGGGAGAGGGTGGGTCTTAAAATACTTGGTACCGTGATCAGAATTTACAATTTTTCTTCACATGGGCAATCATTGAAGAATTTCAGGTAGAGTAGCGGCATTGTTGGGTTTGTACTTTAGAAAGAACACCAAGCCAGGTATGGTGGCTCACACCTGGAATCCCAGCACATTGGGAGGCTGATCCGAGAGGATGCTTGAGCCAAGGAGGCCGAGGCTGCAGTGAGCCACGCTCTCACCATGGCACTCTAGCCTGGTAACAGCAAGACCCTGTCTCCAAAAAAAGAGAGACAACTCTAGCTCTGAGAAGGGAGGGAAGGAAGGAAGGAAAACTTGAGCTCCAATGAGGTGAATAGACCAAGGAGGAACAATTAGCGTGGTGGTGGAGGAACCCGTGTTAGAAATAAAGGTCCAGAAGAGAAATGAAGAGACCGAACTGAGCAGTTGGAGTTACAAAAGAGATTTGAGGCTAAAAGGAAAAATCAAGAGTTTGGAGGTCAGGAGCTAGAAAGGTTTGGAAGCCTGAGACAAATGACTGAGAAGATGGTGCAACCATCGATTGAGATGAGGAGGAACAAAGATAACGATTCATTAGCTCAGTTCAAGGTTCCAGGTGTCAGGGCTGGAGACACAAGTTTGCATCCAGGTAATTAGTTGAAGTGACAGGAGACAATGGGCCGGCTTACCTGGGAGGGGAGACCAGATGAGAAAAAGGAAGAGGTTTGATGTGGAACTCTCTAGAAGCAGCATCTCGTGTGTGTGTGTGTGTGTGTGTGTGTGTGTGTGTGTGTGTGTGTGTGTGTGTGTGTAAGAGCCCCCAAATGAGGCGAGAGGCGGTGGCAGAGAGGAGGAAGACGTGGGAGGGAGCACAGCCAATTCCCAGGAGAGGGAGGACTAGGGAGTGGCAGGGTGCCTAGGGAGGGACTGAGTAGTGTCCAGTGGACTTTGTGGCGAGAAATCACTTCAAAACTCTGCAAAAATAAAGAGGAACCAGTGAGTGTAGGCTACTTTGAAAAGTGCTTAGGATTTCCGTAATAATGCATGGACAGCAGCTACTTGGAAGGCTGAGGTGGAAGGATCTCTTGGGCCCAGCAGGTCGAGGCTGCGGTGGCCATGAGTGTGCCACTGCATTCCAGCCTGGGCGACAAAGTGAGACTCCGACTCAAAAAAAAAAAAATACATGGACAAAAGAAGAGCGTAACTGTCAGCGAGCTTGAAGAGTGGACACGGAAACAACTTTGTTTCATCTAAAACCACTACCCAGTTGGGTGATTTTGAAGCTAAACTCAGATATCATCTTTTTGTCTGTAACTATTTCAATGTGTTTATTTTGTGTGTGTGTGTGTGTGTGTGTAATGTTTACTTATCAATATGTATCTTTAAAAGTTAAGGATGCTTTTTAAAAATGGAACTTTAGCATAATTGTCCTACTCAACAGCACTTCCTTAGTGTAAAATTTCCAGTCACACTTTTTAAAAAAGAGTTTGCCCATGAAGAGAATAAAGAGATGAGACAGTAACTACAAAAAGTTTGCAGGGTTGTTTTGTTTTGTTTTTGGAAGATTGCTATCAAGCTATTAGGGAACGAGCCAGTCCAGAGGAAATGTTGGAAGATGTTGGAGATGGAGAGCCCTGATAGACAGCCCTGGAGGTGGAGGAAGGGATGGGATAAGCAGGGCCAGAGAGGTGGTTTGGGCTTGACACACCTGACTCGTATCCACAGAGTGCCAACTGTATTCCCAGGCGGGGTGCTGGTGCTGATGGGTAGACACACTGAGAAAGGGAGGAACGCAGGCAGATCCGGGTGGTTACAGGGGGGTGGGAAGAGGACAAGAGCGCCCAGGCTTGTGGTCCCTAAGGGGGCCAGCGACAGGGATCTGGAATGGCCGCTGTGGTTAAGGAGTCAAGATGGGACGGGTAGGATTTGGCATCAAGCTGAGATGAGGGATTGGTTTTCAGTGATGCACGTGGGGTGGTCTGTTTTTTTCCCCTACGTTGTGATGTATTAAGAGAGATTAAAATATTGAGGAAACCAGTAGCCCAGCGTGTTGCTGAAGAGAAGAGACTCCAGGCCAAGACCTGATGATGGGTCTTTCCTCAGCCACCGAGATCTTTCCTTTAACTACTGGTTGTCTATGTCGTGTAAATTAACAGTAGCTTAGAAAGGCCCCTCTGGATTAATCCTTGACACTTGATTTTCTCAACATTTATAGATAGTCTCAGTGTTCACAGTGATCGTCTTTCATGGAGAACAGTTCTCCTGAGATCGTTTACTGACTGGAGTGGAAGGAGTCAGGCCAACCTGTCTGCCATCGTGTCTGCGTGAGCTCAGGCGAGTTCCCTGAGCTCAGGCGAGTTCCCGCTGTCCCCTTATCTCACAAGGTGAAGATGAATCACTTTAATGGAGGTCAGCCCTGAGGGCTTTGTGGGCGAAAGCTCCGTCTTCCTTGTGGCAGGACTGCCAATCTCTCTGGGACTTGACCTGACCACGCGAAGCGGATAGACAGGGTGGTGGCTACATTACAACAGGAGCAATCAATTATTTGTTGATAGGAAGCTTCCTTTAGTGCTATGAAGTGTCATTTTATAGGCTATGAATACCAGTGTGTACTTGCCTTGTTTTCTTCTTTGGGCAAACAGGAAGTTCCACCAGATGATTTGGGATCCCAAGAGCGCCAACATTCTTTGATTTTTTGACTCTATCTCTTTTCAGAGCTGATTTATATATGATTTCACTGATCTTTGGGCATCTTTATAAATGAAAAAATATATATATATTTTAATGTGCTCCACATGAAACATTTTTCTCTCCAGTGATAGCAATACTTATATACAGGAGACTCGGGGACATTATACCTTACCCAGTACAAGTCTGATATATACAGGGATTTCCCAGATTAATTCAAGGCATAGATTGTGAGAGTAGTTAGAAAAAAGGGATGGTTTTCCAGGATGGTGTAATCTTCACTGGGTGTCTTTAAATATGTTTATTCTGCTGAGAATAGTTTGATTATGGTCCTGCTTGAAGGTCTGGAAAAGGAATAAATGGCCTTTTAAGTCCCTTTCTAACTGTGTTTCTGTCCACTAGTAATTGTCAAAATCTCCTATTAAGCTCCTGCTAAGGCTATTAAAAAGTGGGCTTTGGTTTGAAATCTTTATTCTTTTTAATGTTTTGGTATGAAACTTTTTAGTAAACACTTTTTAGAGTTTTAAAGCATGTCTGAGTATTGCTTTTGTGTGTTTTTTTGGTTTGTTTTAGTTTTTTTTTTGGTTTTTTTTTTAGTTGGAGTCTCACTCTGTCGCCCAGACTGGAGTGCAGTGGCCGCTCCCTGCCACCGCAGCATCGATCTGCTGGGCTTCGGCAATCCTTCCGCCTCAGCCTTCCGAGTAGCTGGAACTACAGGCGTGCGCTACCACACCCGGCTAATTTTTGACTTATTGTAGAGATGAGGTCTCGCCAAGTTGCCCAGGCGGGTCTTGAACCTGCGGGCTCAGGCAATCCACTCACCTCAGCCTCCCAAGGCGCGGGATTACAGGCTGAGCCACCGAGCCCGGCACGGTTTTTGTTTTTTGAGTTGGAGTCTCACCCTGTCGCCCAAGCTGGAGTTAAGTGTCATGCTCACAACCAGCGCAGCCTCAACCTGCTGAACTCAGGCGATCCTTCTGCCTCAGCCTGCCAAGGAGCTGGAACTACAGGTGTGCACCACCACGCCTGGCTAATTTTTTGATTTATTGTAGAGATGAGGTCTCGCCAAGTTGCCCAGGCTGGTCTCAAACCCCTGGGCTCAGGCGATCCTCTCACCTCGGCCTCCCAAAGTGCTGGGATTGTAGGCCTGAGCCACTGCGCCTGGCCAGTTTTTGTGTTTTGTCACGAGTTCTATGCTTGGTTACTGACCACCAATTATATTTACTTTCTCAGGTATTCTAAAGAACTCTTTAGAATGATCATTTTATAAACATTCATCAAGTATATGTGCCTTGCATTTCAGTTCAAAAAGCATTATTGTGTCTTTATGTCAAACAGTACATCAAACTCTAAAGATAAATAAGATTTGGCCCCTCTCTCTTTTTTTTTTTTGAGTTGGAGCCTCACTCTTTTCGCCCAGGCTAGAGTGCAGTGGCACGCTTACGGCTACTGCAGCCTTGACCTGGGTTTAGGCAATCCTTCCGCCTCAGCCTTCCAAGTAGCTGGAACTACAGACACACACCACCATGCCTGGCTAGTTTTTGTGATTTATTGTAGAGATGAGGTCTCGCCAAGTTGCCCAGGCGGGTCTTGAACCCCCGGGTTCAGGCTGTCCTCTCACCTCAGCCTCCCAAAGTGCTGGGATTACATGCTGAGCCACCATGCCCAGCTGGCCTCTCTCTTAAAGGATCTTACCATCTAATCAGTGCTCAGTAACTCCCTGGTTGTGGTGTACTCACTCCTGTGTTTTTAAAGGAGATAGTCTCTAAAAAACAATGTGTTTTATTACTTAGCATTTACATGTTTGAGGCACAGCAAATATAACTTCATTTGCTGAATTTCAGTACCCTGTTCCTTTATTCTGTTTCTCTGACCCTGTGAGTACTTTATGAGCCAGTCTTCTTTTCCTGTCTTTCCATTTTTCTTGGTGATTAGGGGGTGGGAAGAGGAAGTGAAAGAGAGGGAGGGAATCGGCTGGTTCTGTTTTGTTTTTCTTACCTGCTTATGGGGGGTATGGATGAAAATGGTCTGTAACGCATACTTCCTGGTCCGAGTGGAGGTGTTTTTATACTTTCATTTTTTACACACTGTGAGATATTATTTGAAGTCAAGAAATGCTGGTAAACTCCACGTGGCCTCACCTAGCTTCTTACGTACACATCTGTTTAACGGAATGAGTACTTATCAGATAACGTAGGTTGGATGATACATGGACAAGCCAATAAATATGAGAATAAAATTACTTGCTTAAAGACTACTCAAATAAATTAATATGAAGTAGGTGGTTTTGGAAGGTTTTATGTTACGTTATTTAAAGCACTGTGCAACCAGGAAACAAGTAGTATTTAATATAGGCTACAGAACAAAATGTATTTTTTATTTCTACTACTAAAATAACTTTTTATTTTTGGATCGGCTGCATAGCTTGAAAGGAACTGACGTGTTTTGAAATTGACGTGGCACACAGGTCCGGGCTCTTCAGGCCAGGTTCCCTGGGTACGTTGCTTACCTTCTCTAAGGCCTTAACGACCTCCTTCAGTTATTGGGGGTGACTGTTTTTGTTTCATAGTGTTGTGAGGATTAAGTGGGGTAATGGCTAGAAAACCATTTTTATACATTTCCTGGTGTGGCGTAAGCACCTAAGAAATGTTACTATTATTTTTCTTTTTTTTTCTTTTGATTTGGAGTCTCACTCTGTCACCCAGGCCAGAGTGTGGTGGCATGGTCATGGCCACTGCAGCCTCAACCTGCTGGGCTCAGGTGATCCTTCTGCCTCGGCCTTCCAAGTAGCTGGAATTACAAGCGCGTACCACCACGCCTGGCTAATTTTTTGACTTATTGTAGAGATGAGGTCTTGCCAAGTTGTTCAGGCTGGTCTCGAACCCCTGAGCTAAGGCAATCCTCTCGCCTTGGCCTCCCAAGGATTGCAGGTATGAGTTACTACATCCAGTCAACTCCTATTATTTTCATGCCAAAAAGGATATTTATGCACTTAAGATAAAATTTGTAGTTTAAGCTTCCATCTTGAGACAAAGTAACAGATGATCCACATTTTCTATCTTTTATTATGATTTTTTTTTTTATTTGGAGTCTCACTCTGTGGCCCAGGCTGGAGTGCAGTGGCACACTCATGGCCACCGCAGTCGACCTGCTGGGCTCAGGCGATCCTTCTAGCTCAGCCTTCCTAGTAGCTGGAGATACAGGCATGTGCTACCATGCCTGGTTAATTTTTCGATTTATTATAGAGATGAGGTCTTGACAAGTTGCCCAGGTTGGTCTTGAACCTGTGAGCTCAGGCAATCCTCTCGTTTCGGTCTTCCAAAGTGCTGGGATTACAGGCGTTAGCCACTGCACTGGCTTTCTTTTATAATGTTTTAAAGATGATGGTGTAATTTAACGTGGACCAAAATGATCGTGATGTTCACTTCTGAGAAACGTTTTGGCTCTTAGAACCATACATCCAGATTCTTTTATCTTTCATGGACAGTTATTTTTCTGTTTCTAAAGTATTTGAAAAGTGAATTCAGGTAAGAAAATGAATAAAAAGGCTTTATTGCTATAGACGTTCTTCTGCTATCTCTGGGTTTGTGATTAAGTTATATTTTCTGTTATGCATGGCAAGCTACAGTATTGCCTTAAGAATATTGCCTAACTTAAAGAGATGGTTGGTATTGTGATTTTCAAAGTTAACGTATTTTGGTGACAAGTATTCATGTAGTAGGTTAATTTATTGCTATTGAGACATTTTTTTTCCAGTTGAGTTTTCACTTTGCTGCCCAGGCTAGGGTGCAGTGGCATGGTCACAGCTCACTGCAGCCTCAACCTCCTAGACTCTGGTGATCCATCTCAGCCTCCTGAGTAGCTGAGATTACAGGTGTGTGCCACCATGCCTGGCTATTTTTTATTTTATTTTATTTTTTTGTGGAGATGAAGCCTCACTATGTTGCCTAGGCTGGTCTTGAACTCCTGGGCTCAAGGGATCCTCTTGCCTCAGCCTCTCAAAATGCTGGGATTACAGGCATGAGCCACCTCACCTGGCCAAGGCATTCTTTAAGATGCCTTAATTTGACTGGGTGTGGTGGCTCATGTCTATAATCCCATCACTTTGGGAGGACTAGAGAGGATTGCCTAAGTCCACGGGTTCGAGACCAGCCTGGGCAACTTGCTGAGACCTCGTCTGTACAATAAATAAATTAAAAAATTAGCTGGACGTGGTGTGTGTGCCTGTAGTTCCAGCTACTTGTAAGGCTGAGGCAGAAGGATTGCCTAAGCCCAGCAGGTTGAGGCTGCAGTGGTCGTAAGTGTGCCACTGACCTCCAGCCTGGGCAACAGAGTCAGACTCTGACTCAAAAAAAAAAAGCATTAATTTGAGAAGTCATGGTTATGTATTTTCCTAATTGCTGGTATTTATAGCAGCCATTGCATGAAATAAACTAGACTTTGGTGATTTGGAGAAACTTTTTAAAAAATTAAATATGTAAAGCCTACACATCTTGGTAGAATTCAGTGTGGTACAAAATGCAGAAAGTCAAACTTGATTTGTTATCACTGTTCTGACTGGGGTTATTTAGTTCGCGTTGCCATAGTTGAGCTGTTTCAGGCTTTCTAAAATAATCTTCTGCTTTCAGGAACTTACAACTCATAGAAGGAAAATAAGCAATATGAGAAATATAGAGGTGTGAGAATGAAAATAGTTTAAAAAGATTTTTTTCCTTAGCCTCATATGTATTGTCCATATACCTGAATGAGACTGACATCACTCACATAAAATTAGTTGGAAAAAACGTTTCCTTTCCTATTTGAAATCCATTGCTGTGGAGGCAAAAGAATTCTAAATATTATGATTTCATTTTAATAAAAGAACTAGTGACATCCCAAGTGAGACTGGGTTCTGAATATAAGCTAGCTTTTCATTTTTCTCGATTATATGAATTAGTCTTGGCATGAGATAGAAATGGAAGCATTTGTTGGGAGAGAGAGCTCGTGTGTGCCTGTGTGCACATGCATGTGTGTGTGTTGTGGGGGATGGTAGATTTAAAGGAGAGAAGGGAGTGGTTGGAGATGCAATGGAGGAGGTAAGCTGGAATGTGACTTTGTGTGTTCGGTTTAGATCTGAGTCATGCCAGAGTGGCACATCATAATTATCTGGGACCAGATAAAACAGTATTTCTTCTTGGTGTGAGCATGAACCTGAACTGAGCTCTTCTCACTAAGTGTGGAAGTCTTCTTGAAGATATTGCTTGGAGCATTCTGTATAGGGGAATGTTACTCAGCCAGTTTAGCAGCAACTATGGCAAGAAGATGCTGAATTTATTTTTTTAATACATGATCAACTTAAGATTGTCAAATGTTAGACATTGCTAAGATATTTCATGTCTTCTTTAGACTTAGCTACAATATTGCCTTAAGAAAAAGTTCTAAGAATAAGTCTTAGAACTTCTTTATATTGACTGAGATTTTAAAAATGGTATATTTCAAGTTTATGATTCAAAGTAATTAAAGTTGTAGTATAGCTACTAGAAATTTATAATGAAAACTGAATTAGTTGATTTCATATTGATGAGAAAAAAATTAGCTGCTTCAAGTCTCTATGTTAATGTTGACTATGGAGTAAAAATAGTATCTTCTGTTACTTCACTGCTTATTATACACCATGAATGATGCTAACATATTTTCACATTTAATTTTCAAAATAACTTTATGATGATAAATATTGTTTTCCCTCTTTTATGGACATAGAACTGAGACCTATGGAAATTATGTGCTTTGCCTGAGGTCACAACTAAAAATTTGTGGTGCCTGGATTTATACCTATGATTTTCTGTCTGGAATTTTTATATTGCTTTTATACAACAGAAACTCGAACAGTTTAGTTTGGTATACAGTTCTAGGTTGGCAGCTTTTCTCATCCCTTAACACTTGGAAGATGTTATTCCACTGTGTCCAGGCTTCCACTGTCTGTCTTGAAAAGTTAGCTGTCAATATAATTTTTTTTTTTTGTAGGTGGTTTGTCATTTCTCTCTATTGCTTTATATGTTCTTCAGTCTTACTATATTGTTTCCAGGTATGAACAAATTTATTTTGATAAATTATATTCTGCTAATTTTTGAAAATTCTCAGCCGTTATATTCCTTGAAATATTGCCTCTCTCCCCTTTCCTTCTTCTGGAATTCATAATAGACGTATGATGGATTTTCTTTTTCTTTTTTTTTTTTTTGAATTGGAGTCTCACTCTGTCACCCAGGCTGGAGTGCAGTGATGTACTCATAGCCTCTGCTGCCATGACCTGCTGGGCTCAGACAATCCTTCTGCCTCAGCATTCCAAGTAGCTGGAACTACAGGCACGCACCACCATGCCTGGCTGAATTTTCTTTTTCTACTCTGCATTTCTTAGTCTTGTTCACTTATTCTATCTGTGTGTGCTGCACTCTCTGCCTTCTGGGTTACCGATTCTCCTTTCCTCTGTATCTAATCTCATGCTTCCTCAGTCCTTGTTTTTCATTTTGGTAACTATATATTTTAATACCAGGAGTTATTTTTGATAATTTTACAAATATGCTTATTCATTTTTAGTGTCTTGCCACTGTTTTTAAATATACTTATAGTAGCTATAGGTTATCAAAAGCTTTCGATAAAGGCATTGATTCTACTATATGTTGTATTAATTGACACTCCCTCATAGTGGATTTTTGTGTGTGTGTCTTATAATTTTAGATGTAACCTCAGTGGAAATAAAGTATCGGTCAGCGATATATTGATATATTGTGTACTTTGATGGTTGTTTCTATGAAGTGTCTTATGGAGGGAGAACTGATGAGTGAGTAAATAAATCTTACTATATCTGCATAATGGGATACTTACAATAAAAAGCAATGAATAATACATGCAAAGACATGGTTGAATGTCGGAAGCATTACTCTAAGTGTAAGAAGTCAAATGCCAGAGTACATGCTGTATGATTCTGTCACATTCTGGAACAGGCAAAACTGCAGTCACGCCTCAGATATTGTGGGCTCCGTTCCAGATCACTGCGGTAAAGCAAATATTACAATAAAGTGGGTCACACAAACTTTTTGGTTTCCCAGAGCTTATAAAAGTTATGTTTATACTATACTGTAGTCCGTTAGGTGTGCAGTAGCATTACTCCTGGATAAACCAGTGTAAATACCTTAATTAAAAAAGACTTCATTGCTAAAAAATCCTTGCAGTCATCTGAGCCTTCAGGGAGTCTTAATCTTTTGACTGGTGGAGAGTCTTGCCTGGTGTTGACCATGGCTGACTGATCAGGGTGCTGGTTGCTGAAGACTGGGGTGGCTATGGCAATTTCTTAAAATAAGACAGCAATGAAGTTTGCCACATTAATGGACTCTTCCTTTCAGGATGGATTTCTCCATAGCCTTTGATGTTGCTTGATAGCTTTTTGCCTACAGTAGAACTTTTTTCAAATTGGAGTCAATTCTCTCTAAACCCTGCTGCAGCTTTATCAGATATATAATACTCCAAATCTTTGTTATTTCAGCAATGTGTACAGTGTCTTTTCCAGGAGGAGATTCCATCTTAAGAGCCACTTTCTGTGCTCATTCACAAGAAGCAACTCTTCATTGATCCAAGTTTTGTCATGAGGTCACAGCATTTCAGTCCTGCCCTCAGGCTCCACTTCTAGGCCTCTGTAGTGAGTGACTTCCTCCACTGAAGTCTTGAGCGCCTCAGAGTCATCATCCCGAGATTGAGGTCGCCTTCTTCCAAACTCCTGTTACTGTTGATATTTTGACCTCTACCCATGAATCACAAATGCTCTTAATGGCATCTAGAATGATGACTCCTTTCCAGAAGGTTTTCAATTTATTTTGCCCAGATTCATCAGAGTAATTCACTATCTGTGGCAGCCTTATGAAATGTAGCTCTTTAAATAACAAGAAAAAGCCAGGCTCAGTGGCTCAGCCTGTAATCCCGCGCCTTTGGGAGGCTGAGGTGAGTGGATTGCCTGAGCCCGCGGGTTCGAGACCCGCCTGGGCAACTTGGCGAGACCTCATCTCTACAATAAATCAAAAATTAGCCGGACGTGGTAGCGTGCGCCTGTAGTTCCAGCTACTCGGAAGGCTGAGGCGGAAGGATCGCCGGAGCCCAGCAGGTCAAGGCTGCGGTGGCCGGGAGCGGCCACTGCACTCCAGTCTGGGCGACAGAGTGAGACTCCAACTCAAAAAAAAACAAACAACATTTCTTGTTGCCTGTGTGTTCTGAGCTAAGCTGGGGCCATAGGCCAGGCTTCTTCCTCAGGGTCTGGAGGGAGGGGTGGTCGCTAGGAAGGAGTAAGGGTAATGGCACCCATTACTGCTACACATGGGCTGAAGTCTAGTCTCCTGTCCCATGTGAAGTTAGAACAGCTCAATGTGAATCTATTGTTTAAGCTCCTTCTAGTCTTTTGGAGCAAGTCCTTTCCAAGACAGCTGGTAATCCAAGCTACATCATCTTAGGTAAATGTAAATTAGAATTGGAAACAGTGGTGCTGATGAGCTAATATCAATACTTAGACCAAAATGAGTCTGTCAGAAAGACCAGTGAAAGACAGGTGCCACCTACAGCCCATGTGGCCCTCCTCCATCCCTCGGGGGCCTTCTTCCCCCATTTGTTTCCTGCATGGAAAGATGGTACCAGAACAGAAGATGCGAGCAGGAGTGAGGTCTTGTGTCCGACGTTTTGATCTCTCTGCAGACTGGCCCTGGCTTCTGATGTGATGGGGCATGGGATGCCGACCTTGCAAATCCTGACAGCCCAGGGCCTGCTCTTCCAGAGGTCCCTCAGGCAGGGATTGTTACTTCATCCACTTTGACTTCTTAGTGCTAAGGAGAAATCAGTGACTAGACTGGAAATGTAAATAAGCACTTTACTCTTTAAATAAACATTTGTTGTGTTTGCTGTGTCCTAGATATAAAGATGTGGAAAAAACAGGCCTGTGCCCCTAAGGAACTTAAGTTCTCATAAGAGAGTTGTGGACACATTATATAAGAGAAGGGAGTGGGCGTGCCCAATGCCCATGATGCTCCAAGATCAGCCTGCTGTGCAGAGAGCTGTAAAATGGGGTGTGTGCCCATCACAGCGGTGGCGTAAACTAGAGGTACCACAGGTTGACAGGGTGTCTTTGGTGTTTTCATTTGCTCAGCATCTTGCCCCCTGGGTGGTGTTTGCTGGTGGTCCAGCCATGAGGCAGAGAACCCCAGAATACAAAATAATATTGAAAATCATCCATTTTCCAAACATACTGAGAACAGGAGAGCATGAGCAAGTTTTTTTGTCACTCTTTACAAGTAATGAGAGATAGCTTTCCTTGTTGGGATCTGAATATAGGTAAGCTGCTTGTAAAAGGGAAGAAAGAGCATTTGGGAGCTGGGCTAGCCATGGGAGGTATTCTTTAAGAACTTTTGAAATTTCTCTGGCCATGGACCAGAACCAGAGTACAGAAATTATAAGCAAATGTAGTAGCCGGGCTCAGCGGCTCAGCCTGTAATCCCGCACTTGGGGAGACTGAGGTGAGTGGATTGCCTGAGCCCGCGGGTTCGAGACCTGCCTGGGCAACTTGGTGAGACCTCATCTCTACAATAAATCAAAAACTAGCCGGGCGTGGTAGCTCACGCCTGTAGTTCCAGCTACTTGGAAGGCTGAGGCGGAAGGATCGCCGGAGCCCAGCAGGTCGAGGCTGCGGTGACCGGGAGCGGCCACTGCACTCCATTCTGGGCTATGGAGTGAGACTCCAACTCAAAAAAAAAAAAAAAGAAAAAGAATTACATGCTCATATACTGAGCATCAGCTCCTGGTCTGAGTGCCCCTCCCCTGAACAATACAATGGTCTTTTCTCTCTTTAAAACTCTTTAAAACACCCAGGGTTCTTGGTTTCAGAATGCTTAGAGTCTGGGGATTGAGAGACAGTGGGTATACAGTTAGCTTCAGGCAAAATGTGAATCTTTTCTAAAAGATAGAGAATAATTGGTGAACACCTGAAGATCATCTGAACTTTGGTCCTCTTGTCTCTGTGATCTTTTACGGTGAGGGTTACTTTAATTACTAACCATCTGTCAATGATTCCCAGATCCTTAC
Source organism: Tarsius wallacei (assembly GCA_963574415.1). NCBI lineage: Eukaryota > Metazoa > Chordata > Mammalia > Primates > Tarsiidae > Tarsius > Tarsius wallacei. Next base: position 13,685 of record CAUYQG010141761.1, read on the forward strand.
CTCTGACTGCCTGTGGTACATTGCTTATATAAACTTATATAAACTTCTTACACGAAGCACGTCTAATACTAAGTTTATCACACACTACATATCTTCTTGCCCTTGAAGCATGCTCTGGTTTCCCAAACTAAAAATCTGGGTGTTATCCTTAATTCTTCTTTCATTCTCACCACTCATATCTTTTCTATTCCATCTGCCTCAAAAGCTTCTCTTGAATCTGGCCCTCTTTCTCTACTAAAATAACTGCAGACTTGGTTCACTTTCACTTTGCTGCATTCAAACTATAGAGGGTGCTAAAAAAAATGTATACACATTTTAAAAAAGGAAAAAACTGTATTAAAGTTGTAGTACTCAATAAGATGAATACAAGTCACATTGACTTCTGCAATTACAAGAGGTGCTCAGTGTGGTTACCATCAGCGTCTAAACACTTCTGATTACGGCAGACATCTCTTGACATTGCTTAAAATGTGTATACATTTATTGGCAACCCAGGTATTTCATGGCCTTTTTACTAAACTTGTCAGTTTTCTTCTTTCTCAGGTTTATTCTGCACATTATTACATGACTGTCTGCTGGTTCCTCTAAATTCCTTAGCATGCTTTTTATGACCAGAGGGATAAAGTTGGTGTTGGGCTGTACCCCTACCAAATTGAATAGGGACAGGACAGGGTCTGAGAGACCAAAGAATAGAACCAGCAACAGCAGGTGAGGTATAGTTTTCCTGGGGACTTAATCTGGGTGTCCTGGAGTAGCTGACTGATAGCAAAAGGCATGCAATTTATATAGAAATCTTGACTTAGCAACTTCACCTAGCCCAAAACAAAGGGTCTCCGTTCCTTGCACATCCTGCATTCCAGGGAATAGACAGGGGGCGCAGGTGTTCTTCATAGATGAGGAGTAAACCTCTGGCTTGGCCACTTTCTGATTCCTTATCCTGGAACTCTGAACAAGTTTCTTCATAAACCTTCAGGTCATTCTCAGGGTATGCTTGTGTTATTGCTGTCTGCCATACTGTTAGAAGGGTATATCAATATCAGATGCTATAAGACTTTAAATGCCTTGCTAAGACCTTTTGAAAGAACTTTTTTTTTTCTGAGTTGGGGTCTCACTCTGTCATCCAGGCTGGAGTGCAGTGGCACACTCACGGCCACCGCAGCCTTGACCTGCTGGGCTCAGGTGATCCTTCCACCTCAGCCTTCCAAGTAGCTGAAACTAAAGGCATGCACCACCACACCCAGCTAATATTTTTTTATTTATTGTAGAGATGAGGTCTAGCCGAGTTGCCCAGGCTAGTCTCGAACCCCTGGGCTCAGGCAATCCTCTCACCTCGGCCTCCCAAACTGCTGGGATTACAGGCGTGAGCCACCATGCCCGGCCTCAGAAGAACTTTTTTATACATACTATAGACTGTGGAGATTCATCAAAGGTTTTTAAGTAGAAGAGCAAAATGGTCACGGCTGTGCTTTTCTTAAAGATAATTCTGTCCAACAACACATATCATGCAGATTCTTTTAGAAAGAAGAGACTGGTATCAAGGGGACCCCTCCTTGTTCTACCCTAATAAAAAGGAGAGGTGATTAGGACCTGGGCTAGCACAGAAGTAGAAAGGAATGGAGAGATTTTTGTAATTATCATTAGATCTTTGAGAAAATGTGGCAAGTTTCTTCTTTTTACTGAAGGTGAAAAATATTAGAATTCATTCTTCTAAAAACCTCAATAAATGTATTCTCATGTTTGATTTTCCTTTATTCCCAAACCCTTATCTTGTGCTATCCTGGCCATATATACCCTCAATAGCATTAGCCTGAATTGGGTATCCTAAAATATATCACATAAATTGACTTTGATATAATTAGCCCATTAGGAATTTTCTCTGCCCAGGAAAGTGTATCATGCATTATTTATCAATGAAAGTCCTTTAAAAGTGCTTAAGTAGATATTAGGGGGAAAACATTTATTATCTTATCTAAGACCAGCGGAATAGAGATCTTGGTTTTCTTCATTAGTAATGACAGGGACTTTGTTCTCCATTAGCAAGCCGCTGCAGAACCGCTTAATCTAACATCATATGTAGAGGCATAACAGGCTGTTCTTCCTAGTAAAAGATCCGAAACCAAGGATGAGCTAACAAGGAGGTTTGAGAAATAGTTTACAGATAAGTTAAAAGCAAGTCACCAGGCAGTTTGGTAGATAATGTATTTCTTTGGATTTAGAGTCTGAAGACAACTTCTCAAGTTCTGCCTTTGACTCTTACTACTCAGTAAAACAGGGCTGAGAAATGTCCATTGGATTCAGTGACAGGATGGCACTGGTAGCCTAGTGAGAGCTGTTTTGTAGAAGAGATTGGAATAGAGTCCATTTGGAGTAGTTTAAGATGAGTGAGTGGTGAAGAAATGGGTACTGCAGGTTCAGACGGTTCTTTGATAAGTAGTAAGATTAAACGTCACTTTATATGTTTATTGATCTTTTTTTTTGCAAATTACCCATTAACATTATTTGACCTTTTAAAAGTTTAGAGTGTCTTTTTAACAGGTTTATAAAAGCTCTTTTATTAAGTAAATTTTTATATTTAATCTTTGTTTTCAATTTCAATGTTTACTTTTCAGTTTTTTCAATTTCAATTTTTTAAAAAAATCACACACTACTTATTCAAGTAGTCAAAGGGACTACTTGAATACATGCTATGGTTAAAAAAAAAATTATTCCCAAAAAGTATAGAAGTAAGCAAAGAGATAAGGTCACACCTTATCTCTTATACCACCACCCCACTCCATCTCAGTATCAGCTGTGAACAGTTTGGTCTGTGTCATTTCTCATCTTTTTCTGCGTGTTCATGTAAATATATACACACATACACACAGGCAATAGAGGTAGCTTTTTTTGCATAGGTAGGTGTATACTAAATGTGTTGTGGATTTCACTGCTCTTTTTAGGGGGAGATTTTCTATATCAGTACTCATGGAGTGTCTTTAATTTTTATTTAATTATTTTCATGGTGATTTACATTTAGGTTTTTTTATTACATAGAATGCTGCAGTGAATGTCCTTACATGTGCTTGAGTATTTCTGTAGTGCTATGGAATCTTTTATACTTTTATGCATTTAGATCTTTAATCCATCTGGAAATTATTTTGTTGTAAGATGTGAAGTTTCTTAACTTATTGGAACTTCAGCTTTATTGTCTCTGAAATAAGAGTAATAGTGCCTCCCTCACAAGACTGTTACAAAGACTGTATCAAATCCTATATGGCTAGTACCATGTGTGACACATAGGAGGCACATTTATTCCATTGGTTTTTTCCTAATTTAACCAGCAGATTCAGGTAATATCTAGGTTGTGTTTATGGAATATGGTCAGATTTTGCATGTTTTATAACAATATTGTCCTGATTTCCTTTGTGTTACATGTCTTATATTTACAGAAAGGCTAACCACAATTTTTTATTTTATTTCGTTTTTTGAGATAGAGCCTCACACTGTCATTCAGGCTATAGCTCACTGCAGCCTTGAACTCTTGCCCTTAAGCAATCCTCCTGGGTAGTTGGCACTACAGACACACACTACCATGTTAGGCCTGGCTAATTTTTGTATAGTTCCTTTTTTTTATAGAGGTGGGGGGGGTCTCACTATATTGCCAAGGTTGGTCTCGAACTTCTGGCTTCAAGCATTCCTCCTGTCTTGGCCTCTCAAAGTGCTGGGATTACAGGTGTGAGCCACCAAGCCTAGCCATCTCTGTTATTTTAACTCATCCTAACAAAATGTGAATGATTCCTAGTTAGAACATTTACCTAAAAGACTTAATGGCTAAATTGACTGGGTCAGTGGCTCACACCTGCAATCCCAGCACTTACAGAGGCCAAGATGGGAGGATTGCTTGAGTCTAAGAGTTCGAGACCGGCCTGGGCAATAGAATGAGATCTTGTCTCTACAAAATATTTTTAAAAAATTAGTCCGGTGTGGTAGCGCATGCCTGTAGCCCTTGTGACTCAGGAGGCTGAGGTGGGAGGGTCACTTGGGCCCAGGAGTTTGAAACTGTGGTAAGTGGTGATCGTGCCACTGCACTCTGACGTAAGTGACAGAGTGAGACCCCACCTCAGAAAAGAAAAGACTTTTTATTTTTTGTTTTTTGAGTCGGAATCTTACTCAACCTGCTGGGCTCAGGCAATCCTTCTGCCTCAGCTTTCCAAGTAACTGGAACCAACCTGGGCAACACAGCAAAATATTTTTTGTCTCTACAAAAAATTAATAAATTAATTGGGCATGGTGATGCATGCCTGTAGTCCTAGCTACTTGGGAGGCTGAGGTAGGAGCCCAGGATTTGGAGGTTGCAGTAAGCTATGATTGTACTACTGTACTCCACCGTGCCCAGCTAATTTTTTGGTTTATTGTAGAGATGAGGTCTTGCCATGTTACTCAGGCTGGTCTCAAACTCCTGAGCTCAGGCAATCTTCTTGCCTCTGCCTCCCAAAGTGCTGGGATTATAGGCTTGAGCCACCGCATCCAGCTAAGTTTTATTCTTAATGGACACATAATTGTACATATTTATGAGGTACAATGTTATGTTTCAATACATGTATGCACTGTGTAGTGATTTAATCAGGGTTAATTAGCATACCCTAAACATTTATCATTTTTTTGTGGTAAGAACATTCAAAATCCTCTCTTCTAGCTATTTTGAAATATACAGTACATTATTGTTAACTATAATCACCCCACTGTGCAGTAGGACACCAGAACGTGTTCTTCCTAACTAACTGCAGCATTATACCCATTACCAACTTCTTTTGGTCCTCCTCTCCCCCCTACCCTCCACAGCCTCTGGTAACCTCTTTTCAGTTCTCGACTTCTATGAGATCAACTTGTTTAGGTTTCACGTATGAATGACATCATGCAGTATTTTCCTTTCTGTGCCTGGCTTATTTCACTTAATGTCCTCCAGGTTCATCCATGTTGTTCCAAGTGACAAGATTTCATCCTTTTTAGTGGCTGAATAGTAGCTCATTGTGTATGTATACTACATTTTCTTTATCCGTTTATCCATTGCTGAACACTTAAGATGACTTCTTATTTTGTCTATTGTGACTAGTACTGCAGTAAACGTGGGAGTGCAGATGTCTATTTGACATACTGATTTCATTTCCTTTGGTTATAATGTAATACCTAATAGTGGGATTGCTGGCTAAATAGAGTTTAAAAGCTAAAAGTTCCATAAGGTGAAGCGGCTCACACCTGAAATCTCAGTGCTTTGAGAGCCCAAGGTGGGAGGATCACTTGAGCCCAGGAGTTCAAGACCAACCTGGGCAACACAACAAAATATTTTTTGCCTCTACGAAAAATTAAAAAATTAGCTGGGCATGGTGATGCATGCCTGTAGTCCTAGCTACTTGGGAGGTTGAGGTAGGAGCCCAGGAGTTGGAGGTTGCAGTAAGCTATGATGGCACTACTATACTCCAGCCTGCGCAACAGAGCAAGACCCTGTCTTTTAAAAAAAAAGCTAAACGTTAAATATAGTTTTTAAAGATTTTTTGTCTAGTGCTATGAATCCTGCTGTGGCTTATATTTTTGTTTAAATTGTCATGAGTATATGCTGAGTCAAAAAGAATATAATGTTTTTCTTAAGTTATTCTTAATATACTCTTTCTTTTTTTTTTAGGTTGAGTACAGGGGACTTTATTGGCAGTACTTGATGAGGTGGGGTTCCCTAGGTTCCCTCACCCCAATTCTTCAGGGGGTCTTTATATTATAAGCTAGTCTATTTCTCAAAAGTAAACTATGTGAAAGTTTTTTTTTCTTCTTAAAAAAAATTTTTTTCAGCCGGGCTCGGTGGCTCAGCCTGTAATCCCAAGCCTTGGGAGGCTGAGGTGAGTGGATTGCCTGAGCCGGCGGGTTCGAGACCCGCCTGGGCAAGCGAGACCTCATCTCTACAATAAATCAAAAATTAACCAGGCATGGTAGCGTGTGCCTGTAGTTCCAGCTACTTGGAAGGCTGAAGCAGAAGGATGGCCAGAGCCCAGTAGGTTGAGGCTGCGGTGGCCGGAAGCAGCCACT
>CAUYQG010141773.1:0-10994 GCA_963574415.1 Tarsius wallacei
GCGCGCCTGTAGTTCCAGCTACTTGGAAGGCTGAGGCGGAAGGATCGCCGGAGCCCAGCAGGTCGAGGCTGCGGTGGCCGGGAGCGGCCACTGCACTCCAGTCTGGGCGACGGAGTGAGACTCCAACTCAAAAAAAAATAATAAATAAATAAATAAATAAATAAATAAATAAATAAATAAATAAATAAAACTGCTGGTGAAGGAAGAGCTTCTTTAACTTTGTCACTAATGTGTGTAAATCTGAGTCCAGTAGTTGTTGATGTCATCCTCCCTCACTGGCAGAAGATATCTCTTAGCAGAAAGAGAAAATTAAGCTTACAAGCAAAGGAATGCAGCGATGAGAATAAAGGGAAGTTTACTAAATTCTTCCAGGGTCTGAAACCTGTAAAATTGCCCTAGGTCCTTCTGTTCTAAGAATCCAATTTTGCTTACTCCATAACTCAAATCATCACGTACTATACTTTTATTTTGATGTATAATATTATTTAAAGATTTAAAATATATATTTGTTTCAATTTTAAAATTATTTCTAGTTTGAGGAATTATTCTTCTACAAATAAGGATTTGTAGTATCTCCTTTTTGATGTATATATATATATACATTCCATATTTATATTCACATGCCAAATTAGATAATTTTAAGCCTACTTTACATGAAAAAGGAAGACAAGTGATAAAGGATTTTCCCAAGGTACAGACTGAATCTCCATCATTCTCCATCATATATACAAGGTGTATAATGATGTTAAAATACTGATGTTGGAAAAATAAAATCAGAATTAGGTACTGGGCATTTGATGAAGTCAAAGAATAAAAATTAGTAGAAACTGATACATTTTGTATGGTTCCCAGACTTTAAAATTTATAGTGGAACAAATCTCATTTTCTCTAAGTTTTTAGCCCCGGCTTTACTGTATTTTTTAGCCACTGACTACTGACATTTTGCTTTATTTGGCTGATAGAAGGACCCCAAAATTGCTTAACTTTGATGGTTGATGACTTGTCTCTCTTTTTTGAACTTTTCCATATAGTTAAAATGCAAAATTTTTTAAATTATAAAAGATTTTAAAAATATTTTGTAATCATTTTCGTCTAGCATTAATGATTATAGGTATAGAACACCTGTGCATAATACTGCAGAGAATTTTTTTACATGATTTTCAACTTACTTCACTTAAACTTTTATATGAGCCCTGTAATTCCCTCCTCTCCAATTTTCCTATTTTGATGTGAGTACAGTAATGACCTAAGGCTTTTAGTGGAATGTAAAAAAAAAAAAAAAAACCACACATTGAAAATAAATTGAGAATTATGACATATACTTACAAGTACTACAAACCAATACTTTTAGTACTATGACTCGAGTTTGGTAAATATGAAAAACACGTGTTTAGAAATAACCAGTAGTATGGAAGAATCTTAAATTAAGAAATAAAAAGTAAATTATGCATCACGAAATATTATTAAGTAACATAATGTTCTGTTATATAATATCCCTATTGTTTATATTTTTATCAATATGTAAAAAACGTGAAATGCTATCTGCAGGTGCCTCTTCTTTTTTCTTCTAGTAAATGTTACAGTTTCAGAGATGTCAGAATCAATCCCTCTAAAAATCTGTTATTGATTAACACATTCATTCATTTTTTCCTAAATGCTTTCCTTTATTCCTTTTTTCAAGAGATATTGAGTTTTTTTGTGCATCAACCATCATTCTAGGCTCTGAAACAATGTTTATTAGATTTTATGTGTGAATAAAAGCTTTTAAAATACAGGTACTCTGGTTGTTTTTAATTGTTCTAAACTTTTTAGTGTTTGTATAAAAGTGACTCATGTAAAATTTATTTTCAGTATTCCTTAGGATGACAGGAAACATTTTTCTTGTCTTAAAATATAAAAACCTCAAATTGTTTCAACATGGTAACATTTTTGTGAAATATACGGTTGAGGTCAAGAAGAGAAATCCTGTAGGAAGATATGGGTTTAGTCCATTTAAAATGGGATCTATAATTAATTTTCCCTGTCAATAAATGCTCTAAATGTCTTCAACAAGATACTATTTTGTAGCTCTTTATATATGATAAATACAAGAGATTCTGAATTAGAATAGTTGAAAAGTTGCATTTAAGAATACTCCTATCTACATGGTTACTTGTGTCAGCCTTGTACAAGTCGAAGTTGACCAGCAAATTTTGGGATTCATATAGAATTGTGATTACATAGACCTGGTTCATACCAGATGTCTAGGTATTTAAAGGATTCTAATTTATAAGAAAAACAATTATATTATTTTTAGCACATGTATACCAGAGACCATTCTAATGTTTATAAAGGTCACCCTCTCTAGGTGACCAAAAGCTGTGGGAAATCATGTTAGCAGCAAAGTGAAGCCATTTAATACAGATTATAGTAAATCAACATTTTAACAATTATTCTTGATTCTTATAGTAAACTATAATAATAGTTTCTAAATGGAGTAATTTACTTGTCTAAGTAGCAAAGTCCCTCAAATCAGCACAGAAGGATCATAGCTTCCTGGGATATTTAGTTTTCGGAGTTCAACTTTCATATCAATATAACAAATTGAACTGAATCTGTTGACAACTTAAGAAGAATGATGGCTTTGGGAAATGTCAGATTTGTTTTGGAACAGGAATACTACTGTGGATTTTCTTTGCCTTAGAGGGCTTTACCGAAACAGAATAAAAATGGTAAGGCCAGAAAGAGTCAGACGGCAAATTCACTAAAATAAAAACACAATGAATACTTTGATGTATGTTGAGATATGAAAAGCTACTGATATGATTTTATATTAAATTTATAAGAAAAAACTAGAATCACAGTATGTTTTACTTTTGCTATATATATTTACAGGCAAAAATATGAATTTAGCTATGCATGTTGTTATGATGTCTTTCATAAAAAATATCTTAGTGATTCTTTTACCTTGCTTAAAATATAATTCAACCAAATGTTTAAATAGTTAAATAATTATTTCAGTGAATATTTCCTGAAATCTTATTATGCATAGGGCACAGTGTTACATTCTGTAGGGTATATATAGTCTGTTATGCTTAGTCCTTGCCTTAAGGAGAGCTTTATTTCTTTGGTGAATTAACCAACATCACCTCATCTCTGAAAATATGCTGATTTATGTCTGGGATGCACTAATTGTTCAGGGTGACTCTTGAATATTCATGAACATTTTGCTCTCAGTAATTGAGTTGTATGTTTACTAAAAAATCAGTTAAGAGTGTTCCAAAATCAGCTGTATTTGCTTTAGTAATAAGATAATTTAATTAAATTGTGTTTTGGGTGCCCAAGGTTGCTTCCAAGTCCAGTAATTTTCCAGAAGGACTTAGTATATAGTTGTAATCACAGCTAAGGTTTTTTTTACCAGGCAAGGATACAAAGCAAAGTCAGCAGAGGAAAATGTGCCAGGTGCAAAGTTAGGAAAAAATCAGGCACATGCTTCCAAGAGTTCTCTCCTAGTGGTATCACAGAGGATGCACTTAATTCCTCTACTAGTTGTGAAAACATATGTAAAATGTTTTTTTCCAGGGAAGCTCATGTGAGCATAGGAATCCAAGGTTTTTACCGAGGGTCAGTCACATAGGTACCCTCTGTCTAGTTCCTGCCAAAATTCCAGACTGCCAGAGGAGAGCAGGTGCTCACCATAAACTGCACTGTAGCACAGTTTAGGTTCATTTAACCATTTTCAACATTTAGAGACAACTTTATACCAGTTTAGAGACTTGTTTACCTGTCAAGTTCCCTAATACCTGCCAAGGGCAAAATCTGTAAACTGACCTAAGGACAACCATCTCAGACTTAGTATATTAAGTGTTTTTTGCACATACATAAGCCAATGAAGTATGAAAGCCTAAAAGAGAACAAGAGAGAATGTTGTTTTTATAAAACATGATTTTGAAGAGACTTGGTAAAAAGGACATTTGTTAAAAAAAAAACTGTAGTTGGATTAGACATGTGCTAGACAATTACTTATTCAACTTTCAGGTTTATAAGACTCACTTGGGGGTTTTGTTAAAGTGTGAATTCACATTGTGTTAATTCTGGTATAGAACTTCAACATTCTGTATTTTTTTAAATTTATTTTTATTGATATATAATGTTAATTTATAAGATACATGTGATATTTTGATACATGTATATGTAATGATCAAATCAGGGTATTTAAGATATTAATTACCTAGAGCACTTCTATTTTATTTATGTTGGAAACATTCCAAATCTTGTCATTTAGCTAGTGAAAAATATACATTATATTGTCAACCATAGTCGCCCTACTATGATATCAAATACTAGACCTTGTTCCTTCTATTTAACTGTGTTTCTACCCATTAACCAACCTCTCTTTTCCCCCCCACCTGCACAGACACCCATCCCAGCCTCTGGTAACTCTCATTCAACTTTCAACTTCCATCAGATCAACTAGTTTAACTTCCACATATGTGTGAGGACATTTGTCTTTCTGTGCTGGACATATTTCACTTAGCATGATGACCTCTAGTTCCATCCATGTTGCTGTATATGAGAAGATTTCATTCCTTTTTATGCCTAAATAGTATTCCACACTCTTTTATCTACTCATTTGTTGATGGACACTTAGTTTGATTCCATATCTTGTTTACTGTGAATAGTACTACAATAAACATGGGGTTCTGGTATCTCTTTGACATACTGATTTTCTTTTCTTTAAATAAATACCTAGTAGTGGAATTGATGAATTACGTGGTAGTCATATTTTTAGTTTTTTGAGAAATTTCCATACTGTTTTATGTAGTGGCTATACTAATTTACAATCCTACCAACAGTGTATAAGATTCCCCTTTCTCCACATCCTCACTAGCATCTTCTTTTTTTTGTCTTTTTAATAATAGTCTTTCAGGGCAGAGCTTAAGATGGCGACTGGACAGGTTGGACTGTGAGAGTCTCTGCAAAAGCAAGTGTCCATAAAGACTCTCTGTGTGAGTAGGCACACACTGGTGGGAGAGTGAAAGTCTGCCTGAGGGGAGACTCAGGTTTAAGCACCCAGGACCCCTCTGAGGGTGGACTGCAAGCCCCTTCTGCCCTGAGATTAGTGCTCAGGTAGCAAGATCCTCTGCTAATGTTCGTGGAGGATGCACCTGAGAAGAACCTGCCGAAGACAGCTGATTCTTATCATATGGCTCCAGGCCCACACCATCCCCTGTTATAGAGGATCAGCTGGAGCCCCAGCTCTGATCAGTGGAGAGAGAGGATTGCGGTGAGATGGAGAGGAGCCCCCTGTCCAGTGAGGAGATGCTGACTGCAGCCGTTTTCTCTCTCCCAGGACCAGGCAGAAACCTACATTGCCCCATCCAGATCCGCCCAGCAGGGCCCAGCCTCCAATTTGGACCTAAGGTAATCTAATCAAACCAGGAGAGCCAGAAGCTCCTCCCCCATGCTAGATCAGACACAGGTCAGATCTGAGTGGCAGACTTGACAAGTTGCAAGCGAGTGAGTCCAGATCCGATCCACCCTCCTCCCACGGTAGGCCTGGGGCATTTGACCCAAGGTGTGAGCATATCAGCCTGCATTGAGAGTAACTCTATTAGCCTATGCTGAGAGCTAGAGATCAGAGCTGTGAGGACGTTGGACTTACAGTAACGACCTCAGAGTGAGTTTGGTTTCTTGTTTTTATTTTTATTTTTAATTTTATTTTTTTATCTATTTGTTTGGCTCATTTTTGCTTGTTTTTTGTTTTAGTTTTTTTTCTCTCTTCCTTTCTGTTTTTGATAATGTATTTGTACTTGCTTTGTTTCTGATCTTTTATTGATTTTCTATTCTTTTCTCTAGACTTCCGGTTTGTGTATGAGAAGAGTTCATCAACAGGGATTTTTACTTGGATTGTGTGTTTGTATGATTATCTGTACGTTTTAGCATTTTTTAACTCTTTTCTATTTTTGTATCTCTTTTCATATGTTAGTTGGTGTGTCTGTCTGTTTTCCCTCTTACTCTTCTCTCTCTCCACCTTTCTTTTGTTCTCCCCTTCCTTTTTCCATTCTTTTCCTTTTTCATACCTCATTTTGCTTCCAGGGAGCAAACCTATACCCCCACTGCATGGGCAGATTGTAAGGCAGTGGAAAATGGGTTCCAGGGTGCCAATACACCTGTCGGTGGATACTGGGATATGCAGATAGAGTTTGAATCATAGCTCCCACCTCAATTAAATCTCAAAACTGCAAAAAGTACATCCCCCAACCCACAGTCCAGCTTCAGAATTGAACAAAGCCAGAGGATCCACAGAAGGAAGAATAGGTGACTGAGCAGACAGAGTAAAATCAACCCCACCATCCCTGAAAAAAGAATTAAAGAAGAGGGGGAAAACATGTGTGTGTGGGGGGGGGGGGAGGAAAATCTACACAAATAAAGAAAAACCAAGATAAGAATATGGGTCTCACACAGACCCCTGCGAAGTCAGACATTGAGAAAACAGACTATGGAATGCAAACAATGAAGAGTCCCCAGAATGACTGGTCTCAGACTACAAACCCAGATATCAAGACATTAATAGAGAGAATAAATAGAATTGAGGAGAGAAAAAAGGAAAATATGAATGAGTTGATAACTGAATAACAGCAGTAAAGAATACTGTGAATGAAATAAATAACAAACTGATAAGCATGGAAAGCAGAATAAGCCAAGCAGAAGAAAGAATCTCAGAGCTTAGGGACCAAAATGTAGAACTAGCCCAAACTGTCAAATATACAGAAAAGAAGTTTTAAAAAAACAGAACAAAACTTTCAAGAGATAAGTGATTATCTTAAGAGGCCGAACCTAAGAGTAATTGGATTTCCTGAAGCAGAAAGAGAGACAGAGACCACCCTGGAACAAATATTCCATGAAATTATTTGAGAAAACTTTCCTCATCTTATCAGTGATGTGACCATTCAACCACAAGAGATTCAGAGAACCCCTACAAGACAAAAAATTAGAAGACCAACTCCCAGACACATAATAATTTGTCTAAACAAAGTAGGTATAAAAGAAAAAAATCCTAAAGGCAGCAAGAGAAAAAAGTCAGACTGCCTACCAGGGAAAACCAATTAAAATAGCGGCAGATTTATCTACAGAAACACTTCAGGCTAAGCGAGCAAGGAGCCCAATCATCAAAGTTCACAAAGATAAACAATTTAAACCAAAAATAACATACCCAGCTAAACTTAGCTTCATCAGTGAGGGAGAATTAAAATCTTTCCCAGACATCAATCCCTAACAACTTAAGCTGCCTCTAGACCAGCTCTACAAAACAGACTTAAGAAAATATTAAACACAGAAGAAAGAGAATAAACAATGACAACGTTCTTCATAAGAGTGCAGGAAAAAGATTGAAAACACACATGAATCAACCCAAAAATAAAAAAAAGAAAGACAACAAACAAACAGGAACAACAACTCTATAAGAACCTCATGGCAGAGATAAACTCTCACATCTCAATAATTAGTCTGAATGTGAATGGACTAAGCACAACCATTGAAAAGACATAGAATGGCAAATTGGATAAAATATCATGAGGCAACAATATATTGTCTCCAAGAGAGTCATTTTACCAGAAAGGACACTCACAGACTGAAAGTAAGAGAATGGGAAGCAAAATTTCATGCAAATGGAACACAAAAGAAAGCAGGAGTTATAATCTTAATATCAGACAAAATACCTTTTAAGCTACCAAAAATTAAAAAAGATACAGAAGGTCACTACATAATTATAAAAGGTTCAATCCTTCAACAATAAATATCCATCCTAAAAATATATGTACCCAACATAGAAGCATCAAATTTCATAAAGCAGCTTCTAGGAAAATTTTAAAGAGATATTGACTCTAACACTGTCATAGCTGTGCACTTTAGTATCCCATTCACAACCTTAGACAGGTCATCAAGACAAAAAATCAGCAAGGAGATCTGGAATCTCAATGTCACTCTTGACCAAATGGACTTAATTGATACCTACAAAACACTCCACCCAACGACCACAGAATATACATTCTACTCATAACCACATGGAATATACTCTAAGATCGACCATATCCTTGACCATAAATCAAGCATAAACAAATTCCATAAGATTGAAATTTTGCCATGCACCTTCTCAGACCACAGTGGAATAAAAACAAATATCAACACCAACAAAGTTCCCCTAAAACCCACAAAGACATGGACACTAAATAGCATGATGCTAAGCAACTACTGGGTCAACATGGAAATCAAAACAGAGATTAAAAGATACCTGGAAACAAATGAAAATGAAGAAACATCTTACCAAAACCTCTGGGATGCCATGAGGGGAATTCATCTCTCTACAAATACACAAGAAGAAAATGGAAAGATCACAAGTTAACAGCCTAATAAGACACCTAAGGAAGCTGGAAAAGCAGGACCACCAAAATTCTAACTTCAACAAAGAATCCAGATCACCAAAATAAAAGTCCAAATCTGGGACATAGAAGACAAAAAGATAATACAAAAAAATCAATGAAACAAAAAGCTGGTTCTTTGAAAGGATAAACAAGATTGATGGTCACCTACCTAGACTGACCAAGAGAAAGAGAGAAAAAGCCCAAATAAACTCAATCAGAAACACAAAAGATGAAGCCACAATTGACCCGGAAGAAATACAAAAGATTATCAGAGACTACTAGTACACTTGTATGGAAACAAACTTGAAAACCTAAAGGAAATGGAGGACTTTCTGACATCACACAAACTTCCCAGGTTGAAACAAGAAGAAACTGAGACCCTAAATAGATCAATAACAATCCAGGAAATTGACTATATCATAAGAAAACTACCTACAAAAAAAAAAAAAAAAAATCACTGGGCCAGATGGCTTTCCAGCAGAATTCTACAAAACAACAAGGAGGAAATGACACCAATCCTATTGAAAGTATTCCAGGTGATTAAGAAAGCTGGACCTCTCTCCAAATCATTTTATGAAGCTAACATCACATTGATACCCATGCCAGGTAAAGACCCAACAAAGAAAGAGAACTACAGACCAATATCCTTGATGAACATAGATGCTAAAATTTTCAACAAGATCCAAGCAAACTGGATTCAGCAACATATATCAAAAATCATCCACCACGACCAAGTAAGCATCATCCCTGGGATACAAGACTGGTTCAACATTCATAAGGCCATAAATGTAATTAAATACATCAACAGATGTCAAGAAAAAATCACATGATTATATCGTTAGATGCAGAAAAAGCTTTTGATAAAATCCAGCACCCCTTCTTGATAAAAACCCTCAAAATCTAGGCATAGATGGTACATATCTCGAAATAGTAAGAGCCATATATGAGAAACCCACAGCCAGCATACTTCTTAACAGACGGAAATTGAAACCATTTCCCCTGAAAACTGGAACAAGACAAGGATGCCCACTGTCATCCCTCCTGTTCAACATAGTTTTGGAGGTTCTAGTTAGAGCAATCAGAGAAGAGAAGGCACTCAGGGGTATCCAAATAGGAAAAGATGAAATCAAATTATCCCTCTTTGCAGATGACATGATTCTATACCTCAAAAACCCAAGAGAAGCTGTCAAAAACCTCTTGCACTGTTAAAGGACTTTGGCAAAATCTCAGGGTATAAAATAAATGTGCAAAAGACAATCACATTTCTATACACCAATAATAAACAAATAGAAATCAAAATAAAAAGCATAATCCCATTCACAATAACCATACAAAAAATTAAACACCTTGGCATTTTCCTAACCAGAGATGTGAAAGACCTTTACAATGAATACTACAAAACACTGCTCAAAGAAATCAAAGATGACACAAACAAGTGGAAAAATATTCCATGCTCATGGATTGGAAGAATCAACATTGTTAAGATGTCCGTTCTACCTAAGGCAATCTACAGATTTAATGCAATACCCGTCAAATTACCAGCAACATTCTTCTCAGACCTAGATACAACAATACAGGAATTCCTATGGAAACATAAATGACCATGAATAGCTAAAACAATCCTCAGCAACAACAAAAACAATCCTCAGCAACAACAAAACCAAAAACAAAGCTGAAGGTATCAGACTCCCAGACTTTATACTTTATTAAAAACTACAATAATAAAAATGGTCTGGTATTGGTACATGAACAGGCATATAGACCAATGGAATAGAATTGGGATTCCAGAAGCAAAACCTCAATTTCTCAATCAACTCATCTTCAACAAAGCCTCTACCACCATCCACTGGGGAAAGGAGAACTTATTCATTAAATGATGCTGGGAAAACTGACTGATCACATGCAGAAGACTGAATCAGGACCCCTACATATCCCCATACATAAAAATCAACTCTAAATGGATCAGAGATCTAAATGTAAAACCTCAAACTATAAGAACCTTAGAAAATGCAGGAGACACCCTTATGGAAATTGGAAATGGCAACCAATTCCTGATCAAAACCCCAAGTGCCCATGCCATAAGAGATAAGTTAGGCTAGTGGAACCTCATCAAACTGACAAGCTTCTGCAAAGCCAAAGAAACCATCAAGAGAGCCAGGAGCCAGCCCACAGACTGGGAAAAAATATTTGCCAACTCTCTGTCTGGCAAAGACCTAATATGTAGGATCTACAAGGAACTCAAATGTGCTGAAAAGAAAAAAAAAAAACACACAGCCCCATTACAAAGTGGGCAAAAGATATGAATAGACAGTTCTCAAAAGAAGACATATGAGCAGCCAACAGATACATGAAAAAATGTTCAGCCTCACTAGTCATCAAATAAATGCAAATTAAAACTACACTGAGATAATACCTAACTCCGGTCAGAATGGCCATCATCAATAACTCAAAAAAACAAAACAAATAAACAAAAAAAACATGCTGGAGAGGATGTGGCGAAAAAGGGAACACTTCTACACTGTTGGTGGGAGTGTAAACCAGTGCAACCTCTGGAAAGCAGTGTGGCGATTCCTAAAAGTCCTAAAAGTTGAC
>CAUYQG010141775.1:0-13300 GCA_963574415.1 Tarsius wallacei
GCGCGCCTGTAGTTCCAGCTACTCGGAAGGCTGAGGCGGAAGGATCGCCGGAGCCCAGCAGGTCGAGGCTGCGGTGGCCGGGAGCGGCCACTGCACTCCAGTCTGGGTGACAGAGTGAGACTCCAACTCAAAAAAAAAAAAGACTCTTATCAGGACTTTCCTATTTTTGTAAGTTAATTAAATATGCATGCTTCCCTTGTTATGAATTTCACATTTCACTGTCAAAGCTGACTTCCTTCTTGTAGCAGAGTGTATTGTCCAGAGATGGCAGCCATTATGCCATCTTTCATTTCCTATGTTATTTTATAATCTTTCCACACCCCTGGAGTCTAATTCTCTCTTTGAATCTGGAAAGGTCTGAGACTTACTTACAACCAACAGAATGCAGCAAAAGTGACACTAGGTGACATCTTTGGTTAGGTTAGAATGGATAACACTTGACTTATTAGGCCCCCCACTGCCCCCTACCCACATCTGCCCCCAACTCCCACCGCCTCTCCTCCCCACACGCTGGAGCCCTGAGCCACTGTGTAAAAACAGTAACTGCCTCGAAGCTGCTATTCTTGAAGAAGCCCAAGCCACCAAGTACAAATAGACTCTACCCTGACTCCCTGAGATGGTAGGGAGAAAGGAAGGGGCAGCTCCAGCTAGCTCTCTGAGGTTCAGCTCCTGCCACCTCTGGCAGCCACCTGAGGGGAGATCCCCGGCACAGCCACCCAGCCAAGCCTTTGATTCCTGATTTACATAAACTATGAGAGATAACAAAAAGGCTGTTGTTTTGAGTCACTAAATTGCGGGGATGCTATGCTAACCACCTGGCTGCTGATGACAACGGATGCCTGTCAGGTAGCCTTCATGCTTCCAGGCCCTTCCACTTCCAATTTGCACACACGACCTACTCCCTACACTTGTCCTGTCGCCAGAAAATGTTCAAGGACACTTTCCTGTCTTCCAGAAATTTCCAGTGACTCCACTTATCCAAAATTAATAATAACAAATAATACGTAAAATAAATAATAAATTAATAATAGCAGCAAAATAAATAATAATAATAGATTCTCAGCTTCTCACTTGTTCTGTCTCCAATTCTCTGATTTGGATTTGGCTTCAGCTCTATAATTTTCCCCTACCCTTCTCTAACTCCATTGCCCCTGCGTCTTTGAGTTGTCCCCGACTCCTTGGCCATAGGCTTCACCTTCCACTGGAGGCAGTCCAGCTTTGTCTTGGTCAACACTCAGCCCTCACTGTAAGAGCCCCTGCCCGGCTCTGTCTTCCAAAACAGGAAGGCCAGTGCAGCCAAGGTCTCTAATTTGGTCTTTTTATTTATTTACACTACCAATTTATACTAACTTAATCTGCATCTACTTTTCCTCCACTTCTACTCAGGCCCACTAGAGACACAAAGCAAAATTAAAATCTTGCCTAGTATTCCCCAGACTTTCTCTTCAATGAGAATTTGCTTGTGCTTGGCCTTTGTCCTGGGACTGTGTTTCTCGTTTGTCTTCTTCCACATATATACACATTCCATTCACCCATTCAAGGACAACTTAAATGTCACCTCTTGCATGAAGCCTCTCCTGATTCTTTCAGTAAAAATGATTTCCTACAGTACTTGGTATTTATCTCTAGTTTTGTGCTGTCCTATGGACATGTAACTGTGCATACATTTCTTTTCTACCTATGAAATGTTAAGTTCCTTGATATCAAAGTTTACTTATTTTTTTCTTTTCTAACCTTTTGAAACTGTATAGATTCAGATCTTCCTAAAGTGGAGATTCAGTATAAACTCATATTTCTAAAAAGAATGCATTACCAGTCTTTTATATTGTAGATAATGCATTCTTTATAGAACTATGAGTATATACTATAAGCTTTGCCAGCTTTCCTGTTGTAAAATAGAACTGAGGGTGCTTTGAAAGATGTACATAAGATAATATGATAAATATAATTTAAATAAGTAAGATGAGTCAAAGTTCAATTAAGAATTTTGAGAATGTAAAACGGAATAAGATGGTCCCAAGAATTGCAAACCCTGGTGTGTACACCTTTCCCCAGTTGTAAGAGAGAAACATGTAGATACTCTCTGAAGAAATTTTTCAACTATAACCAAAATTTCAAACCAATTGACTTTAACTTGGGGATATTACATTATTGGGCCTGACCTAATCAAGTGAGACCTTAAAAGATAAAGATTGGAAGGGGCAGAGATGCTCCTACTGGCAGAAATAGCAAACAAGCATGTGTACAAAGTGCCTATGGAGAAGACCATGTGAAAAGGGACTTCAGGACCTATGGAAGCTGAGGAATACAGTCCTACAACCACAGTGAACCAAATTCTGCCCATAACCTGAATGAGCCTGGAAGTGAATTATTTCTTAAGAAAATCTTAATGCAGCATAGCTGACAGCTTCACTACAGCCTGTGACACCATAAACAGAGGGCCAGTTAAGCCGTGTCCAGACTTCTGGCCCACAGAAACTATGAAATAACAGATGTGTGTAGGCCTAAGCCACTAAATTGGTGATAATTTGTTACATGGTGCTAGACAACTACTACAGAAACCAAGAGCAAGACTAGAGCACAAATGTCATACCAGAAAGTCCTGCAGAAATAGATGAGACATTTGAATCTAACCTTCTAAATGGCAATGCTAGCAGAAAAGTCAAATAACAGACCTAGAAGATCCATGAAATTAAAAATGGGGGGCGGGACACTATTCTCCTTTTCAGTTGGAGAGGCAGGTACCTGCCATCAGATTTCATTCTCAACTTCTTGTCTGTTCTCTCTCAGATTCTCTGATTTGGATTTGGCCTCAGTGCTATAATTTTCCCCTCCTGCTCCCTAACTCCACTTCATCTGCATCTTTGAGTTTTTCCTGACTCCTTGGCCATAGGCTTCACCTTCCACTGGGTGCAGTCCAGCTTTGTCTTGGTCAGTATTCAGCCCTCACTTTGGGAGTCCCTGCCCAGGTCTGCCCTCCAAGACGGTAAGGCCAGTATAACCAAAGTCTCTAATGTGGTCCTTTTAGTTCTTCCATAACAGACCTATCATTTTCTGAGAGCACACACTGTGTTAACATGAGAAAAAGAAATGATCGCACCGGTCCAATTCAGTACCAACCTGTGCAGATGTTCAGACACTTTCCTATGGGGCCAGAGTTTTATAACCAGGATGGAAAGGGTCCCTCCAGGCCTTGCCCTGGCCTTCATTTAAGCTGACTCTGCTTCATGTTAAATTGGACAGTCAGTTTATGATGGGATCAAATGGCCTCTTGAAAAATGGAACAGGTGCTCTATTACAAGCCAGTGGAAATAATTCCCATGAATTGTGGTCATAGGCAAGCTACACTGTCATTCCACAGCTAATAATTTAATAAGGCTTTCGGAGTAACCAGGCTTTGCTTGTTTCCTGACACTCAATAAAGTGGCCATTGGTAAAAGAAGTTAGTCTGCACTTTTCCTACATCTATGAGCCCAGAGATTGCATCTATGCCTGGGAACAGATTGGACTTTAGGGTCAAAGTAGCCAATTAGCTGCAGTACTTGAGGGCAGGGGTCCCCAGGCCCCTGGTAGCCGATGGTACCAGTCCACAGTCTGTTAGGAACCATCGGACACAGCAGGAGGTGAATGGTCAGCAAGCAGGTCTCCTTCTGTTGTCAGTTCGGTGGGGGCATTAGATTCTCATAAGAGCACGAACCCTATTGTGAACTGCGCGGGTGAGGGATCTTAGCTGCATGCTCCTTATGAGAATCTAACACATGGTGATTCCCCACCCCCACCCCATCCTGGTCCATGGAAAAATTGTCTTCCACGAAACCAGTCCCTGATGCCCAAAAGATTGGGGACCACTGTTTCGAGCAATGTGTACTTATTGGAACATAAACATTTTTTAAAAGGTTGTCTTTCTCTATAGGTCAGAAATAAATCCTTGGGTAGAACCCAAAATAAGGACATCTTGCCATGGGCAACAGCATTTACACTTTGACAACAGTTACACTTTTTATACTTTTAGTTCAAATATAATTTTAAATGTCTATTTTCACCTTAGTGAATCAATTTACTAAAACAGACTCCTCACAAGTCTTCCTGAATTATCCCCACCCATCTTTATGAACAGAGAAGTCCCAACAGGCTAAAGATAATTCAACCTTTATATTTCATTTATTTACGTTTATAACAGTGTGTTAACATGTATTATTGCTGCGCTAAGCCCTCAGGATGTAAAAGGAGTCAACAGTCCTGCCCACAAGGAGCCTAAAACCTTGAGGAGCGGGCAACAATTAAACATTGAAGTGCAGCAAGTGATTTTCATGCTGGTTCTCATCCTTGAATAAGTTAGAACCACCTGGGGAGCTTCTGAACGGTATTCTTGTTCTGTCTCTACTCCTAAAGTGTCTGCTCGGAAGGGTAGACAGGCATTGGAAGTATTTTAAAGTTCCCCAGGAAATTTTAATGTGTAGTCAGTGGTTGAAAACCATTGCCAGGTGCTATAATTCTAACTTACTAACACTTCCTGATGAAGGGAAATAATTAAAATCCAGGTAGTACTTGAGTTAAAACTCAACAGAGGCACAAAATGTCTCCAGGTAAAGAAAGGGGTACAGGAGATTGAGATGGCTTATTTGTTTTGTCTTTTGTTTGTTTTTTACCTTAATTTGTTTTATTTCTCTACCTTACACTAATATGCCAGTTTTCTAGTTCTTTTGTGCACACACACTTTTTCCCACTCAAAACTCATGCCTCCCCCTACTGTGAAAAAGATTGTCTTGAAAGAGAGATCAATTGCATTCCCCAGATTTAGATCTTTCAATGGCTTCATTACGATCCTAAAGGTTAAATTATTTAACTTAGTAAATAATATCCTACATTATTTAGCCCTTAACTGTCTCCAACCTCATGTTAAGCCACCCCAGGCACCCTATTCTTTGTAAACCGTCATGCCAACTTTGCTTCGGTCCTTATGCAAACTCAGCTCTCTTCTTTCTCAGGACCTTTGAAGAGATGATTCTTCCTCCTACCATGCTATCTATGGCCTAGAAAGTTCTACTCAAGCTTAATTCTCAACTTTAATATTCCTTCCACACAAGTTTTTCCAATATCCCATTCCAGTTGGGTTTGGGGTCCCTATTTCATGTCCCCACGGCCAGAGCTGCTCTCCTTTGTGACATGAACCTCAAGAAATATATGCATCTGTATTGCCAGACTATAAACTTCATGAGGGAAGAAACTATTTCTTTCCAATTTCATCCTGCATTAATAACCTTTTACACAGTGTCTGATACTTGGTAGATGATTGGCAAGTTAGTCGTTGAATAAATCAAATACATGAATTCCACCAACATACACACACACACACACACACACACACACACACACACACACACACACCGAAAAAAAATCTAACCTTCTTTATCTCTCTAATCGTCTTTATTTTCATATAGAGCAAAATTTGGTCATGAGATGCAGCCAATATTTGAGGTAAAGCTATACAGCACTCTTCTCTCTCTGCTTCCTCTTTCTGCATTTCTCTCTTTTCTATTTCTCCTGAAAAGTTTAGCTTTCTATACAGATAACTGCATTGAAGGGGAGGAACTAATAAATAATCTTTATTAACAGGAATATTATTATTTTAATATACTTAAATGCTGATTACAATGATGAAAAGGGAAGAAGAAGCTGAAAGTTTGATGAGCTGCTACAATATGCCTAGGCTATACAGTCAATCATTTAATTTTCTTCTTTGGCAATAATTTTTTTCCATTTTTCAGATGAGAGAACTGAGACTATGAAAGATCATTACTTCTCTAAAGTCTCACAAGTAATAACAGGACTGCCAGGATAACGACCAGTATCTATATACCTTTCCATCTTTTTCTCTCTCCACCACTACATCAGAACATCAGAGCTATAGCAAAGAGGTAAGTCATTTTCAATGGACCTTCAACCCCTTCAAATGAAAAGCTGTTTGAGGTGTCTTCCTTTTATATTGTTTCTTACATGGCAGATTTCAGGTATATATATTTCAGTTAATTATGTCTACAAGGATAAAAGATTATGCACATTATCAATTCCTGTCTCTTGTTTCATAACCTTTTTGAAATTGCATTCATTCATCCATTCGATAAACGTCTGGTGCTGGGAATATAATTCTGAATTGCTTTCAGAAAATTAATATTATTAATCATGAAGACATTTCCTTAAGATGTTGAATTTGGTTATACTTCATTTCTTTCTGGGCTTTGGAATTAAATTCCCTTACGCAACACCTAGAATACGGTTGATAATGTTTGAATGTGGATAAAATGAAGAAGGCAAGGCTGGCATCTGGGCTGTGGCGAGTGGAGAAGAGAACTTGCAAATCATACCCTGACTCTCAGAACAGATAAACAACATCAGATCACATCACAATGGTCATTTCAGGCTAAGTGAAAACTCTCTTAATACCAGTCCAATCAAACCCATAGGCTCCTAGACATGATAACAGAAAATGGATCTAATATTAACCCCGTGCACACTCCCACACTTTGAAGACTACTGATGAAACTCTGTAGTTTACAAAGTCTATCAACCCCTGCCAAGACCAATCTATAACTATCTCCATCCTATCTCTTTCCCCCTTGCAAGTGAGTTCGATTTTTAGTTCGTTCTTAAGATTATTCCCAAGTTGAACTGCTTATTATCTCTTACCATAACAAGGCTTTAAAGGCAAAGGCTGCAAAGACAAATATCTTTTCAATAAATTCTATCTAACATTACTGCATGCATCTATTGTTATCTAGGCCCACATCTGAACAGGGTGTCACATTTCTGAGTATGTACGAATTGCCCAAGCAAAAAAATAATTTATTTAGAATGACTGTTGACAACATAGCTGAAAGGTGCATCTTGATTAAAGAGAAATGGTGAATAAGTCAAATGTATAAAAGAGCTACCTGAAGATTGAAAAGAGGCAAGATGATGGGAAAAACAAGAAATCAAAGGGACTAGAAGTGAAAGATGAGTCAGGGATTGTGTTTCAAAACAAAAACCATAAACGATTCAATTGTTTTAAAACTTGTACTTTTGCTGTTAGTCATGATAAAGTTACTGCCCTTCTAACTATAAACAACTACAAAACTGGACCAAATATGTGAAGTAAATGTTTTCAGGTGATTTACAACATGGATTGCATAATGGTAATCTTACTATTTTATTGTTCATGTTTTTGTAGTGATAAGGTCTCATTATTTCACCCAGGCTGGCCTCTAACTCTTGGTTTCAAGTAATCCTTCCAACTTAGCCTCACAAAGTGGTGGAACCACAGGCTCAAGCCACCACGCTTGGCCCAGAATCATAATCTTAGAAAGAAGAGGAAAAAAATTCAAAGTCAGTTGCATGATAACTCCTGCTGTTTTCCTGGATCCACTTTCCAGACATACATGCAGAAAAGGTCGTTCAAACATAGTATAGTTATCCCATTGAGTTTAACAGATGGAAATCAGTTTGGGGGCTCTTGGAAGAACTAGAATTTATGTGGCAAAGTACTAAAAATAAAAGAACTATACAGAACACGAGTATCAGAAATCTTCATAGAATGTCTCTGAGTTTTTAGAAAAACACAAAAATACAAATACTATGGGAAAGGCTTAATAAGGATAGGCAAATTACTCCCAGAAAAATAATGTTAAAGGCTATATAACATATCGCAAGAGTTTTCACATCTCCGGTGGATATTTGAACTTCAAACATTAAGAGGGAAGAGACCTCATTAAACAATCCAAGCATTTAGTAAAGACCACAAGAAGCCTCCTTGGGAGAAAAACTATTCTAAGACTAATAGCAAATCCTACTGTAGAGTCATTCTACCAAAAGTTAAATACAGCCTCCAAAGTAACAAGCTTATTTGCAAATAAATTACTTGCCTTTCTAAATGTAACTCAGCATCCTCTTTTTAAAAAATTCAAAAATAGAAGCAAGTCAACTTTTAAAAGATGCATTAAAATATCACAAGGTCTTTTGCCTTGCTAAGCTATGGCCAGGCCATGTTTTCTTAAGCTTTGGCCCCCTCCCTTATCTCGGGGAGGTGAATCTCCTCTTTCTCCTCCTCTCTCTCTCTTTCTTTCTAATTTAGTTTTTAAATAAACTATATTTTCCAATCTAAAAAAACTCAAGATATATATATTTGTAATAAATGAGAAAAATTGATATCCACATATTAAAAGAACTTCAATTAATTCCTCACATCATATAGGAAAAGTAATCCAAAATAAATTCTAAATATAAATGTAAAACATAAAATTATCAAAATTTTAGAACAAAATAAAAGAGAAATCTTTGTGTTCTAAGGTCAAACAAATATTTCTCACCTACAGCAGCAAGACCATAATAAATAAGACAAAAAACAATAGATAAATCATGGTTCATTAAAATTATAAACTTCTGTTATTCAATGACATTGCTGAAAAATGAGCAAGCAAGACATAGAGGGAAAATATTCCCAAAATATCTCATAAAGGACTTATATCCAGAATACACGAAACCAAAACAATCCAGTAAAAATGAGCAAAAGAACAATTCTATGCTCACAAATTTTATATTTTAGATAAATTGATCAATTCTTTGAAAGACACAAACCAACAATACTCACACAAGGGGAAAAAGGCAATCCAAAGAGACCTATTTCAAAAATAGAAATAGAATTAATGATATAACTTTCCAAAACAGAAACCACTAAACCCAAATGGTGTCACTGGTGAATCTTACCAAATATTTAATGAACAAATTATACCAATTCTCCATAATTTCAGAAATTGAATGCAGAAGAAATACTTTCCATTACTATAAAAATACTTCATCAACATATGCAACCAGGATTAGCCTAGTACCAAATCCAGACATAGATATTATAAGAAAATAAAATTACCGACTAATACCTCTCATAAACATAGATGCAAAAACCCTCAGCAAAGGATTAGTAAACTGACTCTAACAATGTATACAAAGAATTATGCAAAATAACCAATTGGGAATTATCCCAGGTACGCAAGGTTAGTTCAGCATTGTAAAGTCAATATAATGCATCACATCAAAGAGCTCAAGAAGAAAAATCACACGAGCATGTCAATAGTCAAAGAAAAAGCATATGTCACAATAGTCACAATACAATACCCATTTATTGTTTTAAAAAAACCTCAAAATAAACTAGAAACAGAAGGCAGCCACACCAATTTGATAAAGAATGCCTACAAAAAACCAACAGCAAACATTATATATTGTAGTAAAATTCAAGCTTTACCACTAGAATCAGGAATAAAGAAAATATGACTCCTCCCACTACAGTTCTTTCAAATTGTACTGAAAGCATTATCTAATGTAAAAAGATAAGAAAAAGAAATTAAAGATATACAGATTGAGAAAAAAAGAAACAAAACTTGTCTTTGTCACAGGTAACATAATTGTTTATGAAGAAAATATAAAAGAACCAACAAAAAATACTCTTGGAACTAATAAGTAATCACAACAACATAGCAGGATACAATGTTAATATTTAAAAGTCAAATATTTCACCATATACACCAGAAAGTAACAGGTTAAATTTGAAATTAAAAAGAAAAACACACACACATTACCATCACTACCATGAAATATGAATTATTTTGGTAGAACTCTAGCAAAATATGTGCAAGATCTATACAAGAAAACGACAAAATGCTGATGAAAGAAATAAAAGATAAGTAAATGAAGAGATATTCCATGATCATGGAATAAATAAAAATCATCATTATTGTCAAGTTATCAGTTCTTTCCATTTTGACCTATAGATTCAATATAATCCCAGTCAAAATCCCAGTAAAATATTTTATTAGTTTTGACAAACTAATTCAAAAATGTATATATATATATAAAGACAAAAGACTGAGAATAGATAACACAATTTTGAAGAAGAGGAGCAAAGTTGGAGGCATGGTACTACCCAACTTCAAGAGTAACTATAAAATTACACTATTCAAGACAGTGTGGTACTGGTGACAGAGTAAACAAATAGATTAGAGAACTCAGAAGTAGTCAACTGATCTTTGACATAAAAACAAAGGCAATACAATAGAGAAAACATGGTCTTTTCAAAAATGGTGCTGGACTACCTGGATACTCAAATACAAAAAACGAACAAGCAAACAAACAAAAAAACCTAGGCACAGATTTTACACCTGTCAGTAAAAATAACTCAAAATGGACCATAGTCCTATGTGTAAATTGCAAAACTGTAACACTCCCAGAAGATAATGTAGAAGAAAATCTAGATGACCTTGAGTTTGGCAATGACTTTTTAGATATGACACCAAAGGCACAATCTTCTTTCATAGGAAAGAAATAACTGGTAAGTTAGAATTCATTAACAATTTTTAAAGTTCTGCCCTGCCAAAGCCATTGCTAAGAGAAATTTTTAAAAACCAAAAACATACAAAAAAATAAAACATAAAACAAGCCACACACAGACTGAGAGAAACTTTTTCTTTTTTTTTTCGAATTGGAGTCCCACTCTTTCGCCCAGACTGGAGTGCAGTGGTACACTCACAGCCATCCCAGTGTCGATCTGCTGGGCTCCAGCAATCCTTCTGCCTCAGTCTTCCAAGTAGCACAGGCTACCATGGCCAGCTAATTTTTTTTTTATTTATGTATTGTAGAGATGAGATCTCCCCAACTTGCCTGGGCTGGTCTCGAACCCACTAACTCAAGCAATCCACTTGCCTTGGCCTCCCAAAGTGTTGGGATTACATGCTGTGCCACCAAGCTCAGCTAGAGAGAAACTATTTGTAAACAACATATCTGATAGCGGACTGTTATCCAAAATATGCAAATAATACGTAAAACGCAAAAATGAGAAAACAGCCCAGTTTTAAAAATGAGTTAAAAACTTTAACAAATGATTCACCAAAGAAGATATACAGATATAAATAGCATATGAAAAAATGGTCTATATATAATCAGGAAATGCAAATTAAACCAATAATGAAATACTGTTGCATACCTATTAGAATGGCCAAAATCCAAAACACTGACAGTATCAGATTCTGGCAAGGATGTGAGGCAACAGTAACTCTCACTCACTGCTGGTGATAATGAAAAAGGGTACAGCCACTTTGCAACACAAGCAAGAATAGATAAATGGGATGACATAAAACTAAAAGTTACTGCACAGAAAAAAAAATTAACAAAATGAAGAGAAGACCCACAGATTGCGAGAAAATAATTGCAAACCATATATCTGACTAATGTTAATATACAAAATCTATAGGAATTACAAACATCCCATAGCAAGAAAAAAAATTATTTAAAAGTGGGCAAATAACTTAAATAGACATTTCTTAAAAGAAGACAACAGGTGCATAAAACTAAACATTAGGGAAACACAAATTAAAATAACGAGATATCACCTCACACCTGCTTTTATCAGACCGGGCACAGTGGCTCAAGCCTGTAATCCTAGCATTTTGGGGGGCCAAGCCAAGAGGATTGCATGCGTCCTTGGGTTCAAGACCACCCTGGGCAACATGGTAAGACCTCATCTCTACAATAAATTTTTAAAAATTAGGCAGGTCTGGTAGCACGTGCCTGTAGTTCCAGCTACTTGGAAGACTGAAGTGGAAGGATCGCTGGAGCCCAGCAGGTCAGTGCTGGGGTGGCCGTGAGTGTGCCACTGCACTCCATCCTGGGTAATGGAGTGAGAATCCAACCCAAAAATAAAAAAA
This sequence comes from Tarsius wallacei, assembly GCA_963574415.1. NCBI lineage: Eukaryota > Metazoa > Chordata > Mammalia > Primates > Tarsiidae > Tarsius > Tarsius wallacei. The sequence continues at coordinate 11,730 of CAUYQG010141775.1, forward strand.
AGAATGACTTTTTATCAAACAGATAGATGATAACAAGTGCTGACAAAAATGTAAAGGGAACTCTTGTACACTGTTGGTGGGAATGCAAATTAATATAGTCATTATGGAAAGCAGCATGGGAGCTCCTCAAAACTAAAAGTAGAGCTCCCATCTCAACCAGTAATCTCACTTCTGGGTATACACCCAAAGTGATTAAAATCCATATGTCAAATGGGATATTTGTATTTCCATGTAAATTACAGCATTAATCACAATAGCCAAGATAGAGGATCGAACAAAGTGTCCATCAACAGATGAACTGATTTTTTTAAATGTGATATACAGGCAGGTTGGGAAGATGGTGGCCGAGCCAGCTGAACTATGCGAGTCCCCCTGTGAGTGAGTGAGTGTATGAAAAATTTTGTGTGCGTGCTGGTGAGTAAGTGGTTGTGTGAGTGGCTAACTGAGAGAGGGCTAGGGAGCTAGCAGCCAGGGATCTCCTGGTACAGCAGCTGGTGCCACAGCGGCTTGGCATGGACCCAAACGATTCCTGGGATGCAGAAGCCGAGCGCCATTTTCTCTTACTTTTCTTTTTTTTTTTTTAAATCAACAAATCCTCCCTGGGAAGAAAATGCTGGGAGAGACCGTCTAAGTAAGGCTCATGAGTGGGTGGCCAGGCCCCTGGTGCAATAGCTGGTGATGCAGCTTCTCTGTTTCATCTCTGGCTCTGCCCAGGTCGCAGAAGTGGTGTGCCATTTTTTTTTAAAAACAGACATGAGTTTTCCTTTGATTGAAAAAGAGTAAGGGCCGGCTCGGTGGCTCAGACCTAGAAAAAACAACACAGGAATTCATATGGAAACACTCGATCATTCTTATACACACATAAACAGAAAACAACAAAGAAAGAAACAGAAAAAGAAAAGAAAGGAAAAAAAGGTTTTTTTGGGGGGATGCAGATCAAACCCTTACATATATATTCATGCACAAAGGGAAAATATTTTTAAAATAGTCAAAAAATTGTTTAAATTAAAAAAATTGAAAATTAAAACAAAAACGAAAAACGTTCCCTCTTGAGGCAGGCTCTGTAATAGTTCCTCTAGTCAGGTCTCTCCTGCAGAGCCACCTCTTCCACTCTATCCTCAGGAAATGAAGCAGGGAAGGAGGAGGGGCAGTGGAGGTGGGTGGGCTGCAGTCCTCCCCTCCCACTCTCGTAAGGTCAGGGAGATCTCCTCCCGTGGGGAGGTGAGGGATTGTCTGTTTCTCAGATATGTACTCTCACTGGGGTGCCCCAGCCAGGCCTATCTTGGAATGGAGTACTCCTATTGCGACTGACATCCAGTCTCCCCCTGGGTTTGTCCCTCTCAGCCTTGTAGAATTCTGCTGGAAAGCCATCTGGTCCAGGGCTTTTTTTTTGTGGGTAGTTTTCTTATTACGTAGTCAATTTCCTTGATTGTTATTGGTCTATTTAAGGTCTCATTTCTTCTTGTTTCAGCCTAGGCAAGTTGTGTGATGACAGAAAGACCTCCATTTCCTTGAGGTTTTCAAGTTTGTTTCCATACAGGTGTACATAGTAGTCTCTAATAATCTTTTGT
>CAUYQG010141781.1:0-17647 GCA_963574415.1 Tarsius wallacei
AAAATTCCAGAGAGAGATCACCAAAGAGCCAGCCCCGATGCAAGAACACGAGGTTTTTTTATTCAAACTCGAGCCTGGGCTGGCGTTTGAAACCGACAGCGGCTTCAGTGACGAGCAAGCCCTGACTCAAGTTATCACGCACCTTTTATACATAGTTTTAAGGGGGTGGGGTGGTTTTACAGACTTGTGCATACAGGGTTGGATAAAAACTATGTGACATAGTTACAGAGCTTTTAATTGGTTGATTCAAGTTCAATTTGCCCGGGCTCCCGGCTTTGTTACCTGTGATGGACAGGTAACTGCTAGCGGAGCGAAATGCTTGAGCAAGCAGGCAGGCAGGTTTGAGATAACACAAAGCCTGCCTGTCAGGAGGGTGGCTGGCGCCACTGGGTCTGGCGCCACTGGGTCTACTGTAATCTAGGTAAAGGAATGTTTGGGAGTTTGGGAGGGGGCTTGTTGCTTGCTCAGCATTTACGTTCCTTGTAAAAGTTGAAGCTTAACAGGGTTAAATACAAACACTGTTTAAATTATAGCTTTACAACTGCAGTCACTACCAGGCACCTATTACGTGCCCAGTCTCACAGAATTTGAGGTAGAGTTAGAAATTCAGTAAATGTGAGGTAGGAATTTGTATAACATATTAAACGTGAGCTAAGAATTTATATAATATATCAAACATGAGCTAAGAGTTTATATAATATATCAAACGTGAGCTAAGAGGGGGTGTATAGAATACAGTGCAGCAGACATGAGGTAGGGGTTCACAGCAAATATAGTTTTCTAAGTTTTCCTGGGTACTTCAATGTGAATGACTGAACTGTCTCAAGATTCCAGCCCCTAGGCATTGTGGAACAGATCTAAGCCATCCTTGCTGTTCTCTGCCCAGATTTATCACCCTCAGAATCTCTGAGCAAAATAAACAGTGTTTTAAGTCACAGCATTTTGGAGCAATTTGGTATGCATTTATAGTAACTGCAACATCAATGTTCCAAGCTATAGTCTTCAGATTGCTGTTATTATTATAAAATCATAAGCAGTTTAAATTTCTATATTCAGCATTTTGAAGAATTCTTGACCATCCTTTTTACTACCCACCTCCCCTTTTAAGATAGCAAGTAGTCTTGTTCCAGCCTGCTTAAAAAAAAAAAAAACTGTCACAGGGCTTATTAACAAGAACACCTGAGATCAATTTCACAGACAGGAAGGAGGTGCAGTGAAACAAGGACCCTGGATGAGAGACTGAAAAAGCAGACCTCCACCCTGTGTGCATGTACAAAGTGGCTCTACCACTGATGGAACTCGGGGATCTTGGCAGATTCTCAGTTGCTAGCTTCAAAATATGTCTGCTGCAAAGTCTATTCTTGAACACACACAAGCTCAGACTCCAAGTGTTGCGCCATTTCTCCAGATCTGTTAGCATCACTCACAAGGGCTGATAAGACTCAAGATGGCGAGAGTGGGAGACAGAGGGACATTCATGCCTGCTGGCCAGGTGGAACAGCTATCAGTTGTGTCCCTGTCCTGGCTTCCGATGAAACTGACACAGTTAGTGAGATCTCTTTCTCTGGTTTACAGTCCCTCTGAAACTCATCTGAGTTGCCCTTTGTCTCCCTCTCCCCATATATCTGGAGTGATGGACTTTATGGCTACTTCTTCAGGGGATACAGAATTATAGATCTCTGGATTTATGTCTGTTTGCCAGGCCCCCTCTGGTCCCTGCACCATAAGGTGAATGCCAGGGCAGCGAGAATGATGTTGCATTCTAATAGATCTGGACCAGTTTCTGACAGTTTATTTTGACAAAAACATAAAACTCAATGACTATTGCTCAGCTCAGAAGTTATAGGAAATACAGGCGAAAAAAGATGTTTAAATGTGAGCCTCCCTGTCTCCAAACTACTCTCTCAGTCAGGTAAATTCTGAAAAAGAGAGAATGTTAAGCCAGCAAATTTAATGACAACAATGGCTGGTCTAGAAGCAACATGATTATCCCAGAGGATGCTGTATGAACATACTTTTTCCTGAGACTGAGGGATAATCACCTGTCACATAAACAAATAAGGGGCCGGGCATAGTGGCTCACACCTGTAATCCTAGCACTTTGGGAGGCCAAGGCAGGAGGATTGCTTGAGCCCAGGAGGTAGAGACTAGTTTGGCAACATAGCTAGTACTCGTCTCTATAACAAACAAAAAAGCAAGCAAACAAACAAAAACTCTAGCTGGGTGTACTGATGTGCACCTTTAGTCCGTTACTGGGGAGACTGAGGTGGGAGGATTACTTGAGCGTAGAAGTTTGAGGCTGCAGTAAGCTGCAATGGTGCCACTGTACTCCAGCCTGGGTGACAGAGTGAGACCCTGACTCAAAACACACACACACACACACACACACACACACACACACACACAAAACACTAAAAAAACGAAAACAAATAAAGGGGCCTGTTAGGGGAGTCAGATGATGTGGTAGCCAACCTCTGCGATGTCCCCCAAATAGTCTTGTCTACTGGAATTCACACCTGTGTGTGTGTAGTTCTTTTCTATGCTGAATAGGCCTGTGTGACCAATAAGATATTATAGAAGTGACAGTGTGTGACTTTGATGACTATGCCATAAAAGATACAGTTCATTCTGCTTTGTTCTCTAAGATCAACGGTTTTGGTAGGGAAGGGCTGTGGTGGGAGGGTGGAGGGGGCCAGCAGCCATATTGTGACAATACCTAAGTAGCCCAGTGAGCCCTCCATGTGGAGAAAAACAGAGGCCTCTTGCTAACTGCTGGCACAGTCATGGGAGTGACCAAGGTCAATCCTCCAGCCCTAGTTAGGCCTTCAGATGATTGTGGTTCTGGCCAGTAGCTTGACTACCACCACAAAAGTCAGTCCAAGCAGAACTGCTTCACCATGCTGCTCCTGCATTTCTGTTCCACAGAATCTGGGAGTGATAATAAATGTTTACTGTGTTAAGTCACTAGATTTGGGGGCAACTTGTTTTGTAGCAAGAGATAACTAATACGTTATAAATTAGGATTAGGTTTGGTTGTATGAGAGAACCATTCCATCCCCCAAAAGAACATAAATGTTTACTTCTCTCTCATTTAAGAAATCTAGAGTCACAATTGTTGGCTGATATGATACTCCAAAGGCATTGGAGACTCAAGCTATTTTTTTCTTACTGTTCTGCTATCCTCAGTGTATGGCTTTCTTCTCATGGTCCAAAATGGTTGCTCAACCCCCAGCCATCACATGCTCACTCCAGCAAACAGGAAGGAGGAAGAAAAGAAGGATGCAAGACCTCCCTTAAGGACACTTCCCAGAAGCCACATGTGGCACCTCTGCCACTGGCTAGAACATGGGCATATGGCTACCAGGAAATACTTTTTATTCTGGATGGCCTTATGTCTACCTGAGTCAGAAATTTAAGGAAAAGAGAAACATTGGGGCATCTGGATTTTCTACAAGGTGCTAACTTAGTGGAATCTGAATGATAGTTAGGAAATTGCCCCCAAACTAGGTGTTATTATAGATAGGTATATTACAAATATACCTACTACATTATAAAAGCTAGATATATTATAAATGGCTGTGAATTCTTTGCCATCTATTGCATTTAAAGGTGGAGTCTATTCTCCTCCCCATGAAACTGGGAGGGTTCTATGACTTGTGTTGACCAAAAGAATTTGGCAAAAGGAACATAGCATTGCTTCCCAGGCTGGCTTACGAGACATACAGCTTCTGCCATCTACTTTTGAAACACATCCTTGGGGAACCCAGTGACCATGCTGGAAGTCTGTCTTTCCTAATCTGAATTCTGCTGTGAAAGGTCCAAGCTGGCCACGTGGGTGGAGCAAGACCATCTAGGGAAGTACTGGGGAACCATGCATGGATGTGAAGTCTTCTCTGGCCTCCCAGCTCATCCAAGACGCCAGGTGAATGCAGCCTAGTGAATGGCTCACAGAATGCTACCTATTGCAGAAGAACCAGCCAGCTAAGCCTTGCTCAAATTCCTGACCCACAGAATTATGAGCAAATGAATGTGTTGTTGCATTAAACCACTAAGTTTTGTAGTAGTTGTTATACAGCTGTAGATAACCAAAACTAAAAAGGGAAAGCTACACTGGGAAGAAGGAACAGCTTAAAAAAATAGACAGTTGTGGGAGGCAGTCTGGTCTATGCAAAGAATTTTCCACAGTGTCCTATGCTGATCAATAAAGTTTGTGGAGGACAGTGGCTGGAAGTAAGCAGGAGGCTGGATATGGAAAACTGGCACGTGCCATCCTTCGGAGGGTGGATTCAGGAGTCTTATCAATGGAAGGTTTGATCATAACTGAATTCAAGATCCAAAGCAGGTCGGGCGCCCCCTGTAATACCAACACTTTGGGAGGCCGAAGTGAGAGGATGGCCTGAGCTCAAGGGTTTGAGACAGCCTGGGCAACTTGATGAGACCTTGTCTGTGCAATAAATCAAGAAAAATTAGCCAGGTGTGGTGATGAACGCCTGTGGTTCCAGCTACTTAGAAGGCTGAGGCGGAAGGATCATCTGAGCTCAGCAGGTCGAGGCCGTGAGCATGCCACTACACTCCAGCCTGGACGACAGAGTGAGTCTCTGACTCAAAAAAAAAAAAAAAAAATCCAAAGCAAGTACTCCTGAGTCTTTTTTTCTCTTAATATGTAGTTCTGAAGACAAGCTTCATGGACAGCATATAAGGAGGGGGAAGATTGCTGTTACTTGTGTGAAATGATGGTTGGGTTTGTATCAAGCATTGTAAAGAAGGACTTTGAAGGGGGTTCATGGAATAAAAGTATTTTCTATTCAACTTCCTTTTTTTTTTTTAAGACAGGGTCTCACTCTGTTGTCCAGGCTGGAGTGCTGTGGTGCGATCATGGCTCACCTCAGCCTCAACCTTCTGGCCTCAGTAATCCTCCCATCTCAGACTCCTGAATAACTGGGACTAAAGGGGCATACCATCACACTTGGTTAATTTTTTAAAAGGATCTTTTGTAGAGACGAATTCTCACCATGTTGCCCAGGGTGGTCTCAAACTCCTGGGCTCAAGCAATTCTCTCACTTCTGCCTCCCAAAGTGTTAGAATTACTGGCGTCAGCCATGATGCCTGACTCTGTTCAACTTCTTTCAGATTAAAACAACTTCTTTCTCTTGCTGTTTCCTTTTCCTTGGTGGTTAAATCTTCAAAAACTAAATAGCTTGCTTTTTTTTGTCTCATAAGGATCTGGAAATAGAAACTGAGGAGGTCGGATGTTAAAAAAAAAAAAGGCACAAAGTAAACAACCTAATTTGAGTTATGTTCTCTATATGGGGTTCAGAGTCACATCATTCACTGTACATGGCACATTTCATCTCATCTTCATTTTTGGTTGTGAGGAAATGACCAAATATTCAAGGATCATTTTTGATGATGCCTTCACAACCCAGGGCCAAATGTCTCCTCCTTGTAGCCATGATGGTTTGCTTATTGCTCTACTAGGAAACATTTGAAATTTTTTTCTGAAAGATTCATTATACAATATGCATAATGATGAGTGTTTTCTTTCCTTTCCGTGCCTCATAGGAATGTGTTACGCTTCAGACAAGACACAATTTAAAGTGACTTAACTAAGTAAGGCATTGTAAAGCTACAGGAAGTCTAGAGGCGGGGCAGACCTGGGCTCATTATCATTAAGGGTCTAACTTCCTATTTTATACTGCTTCAACAGTCTTAGCATAAAGCTTTTATCTTCATGGTTCATTGTTGCCTTTCCAGGAATCATGTCAATGGTCCAGGAAAAAGGAGTTCATGACAGTCAGATCTCTCCCTTTTACAGAGTATTCCTGGAAGTCCCAACCTGGTACTGCTGTTATATCTCTCCAAGCAGAACTGAGTCTCTGGACTGTCTTTCTGAAAAAGTGATAGTATTCTTCTTCTTCCAAATCTCTATAGCAAAGGAAAGAGGGAAAGGGACTATTATGGTTTGATTGTATGCCCTCAAAAATTCAGGTGTTGCCAATGTGATATTGAGGTGGGATCTTTGAGCCACAGGGTTCCTCCCTCGGTCGGCCGTGTGCGGTGGCTCAGCCTGTAATCCCAGCATTTTGGGAGGCCGAGGCGAGACGACTGCCTGAGCCGGGGATTCAAGACCGGACTGGGCAACTTGGTGAGACCTCATCTCTACAATAAATCATAAAATTAGCCGGACTTGGTAGCATGTGCCTGTAGTTCAGGCTACTTGGAAGGCTAAGGTGGAAGGATCACCTGAGCCCAGCAGGTCGAGGCTGCGGTGACTGAGTGTGCCACTGCACTCCAGCCTGGATGACAGAGTGAGACTCCAACTCAAAAAAAGGGTTCCTCCCTTATGAAAAGGATTAAGGTTCTTATAAAACAGGTTTCATGTAGCATTTGGGCTCTTGCCCTTCTACCTACTGTCATGTGAGGATGTAGAGTTCTTCCCCTCTGGAACACAACATTTAAGGCCCCATCTTGAGAGCAGAGATCAGACCCTTGCCAGACAATGAACCTGCTGGTGCCTTAATCTCAGACTTCCCAGGCTCCATAACTGTGAGAAATATATTGCTGTTCTTTATAAATTATCTAGTCTCAGGTGTGTGTGGTTTTTGGGTGGTGAATCCACAGAGTCCTCCACAAGATCCATCCTGTCTACACTGTCCTGGGTAACTGAAGGACATTTTTATTGTCTTAGTAGTTGCGAAACCATCTATTCTACAGTGGGGTAGAATACAGCTTACTTAAAAATATATAGCATGGGCCAGGTGCAGTGGCTCACACCTGTAATCCCAGCACTTTGGGAGACCAAGATGGGAGAATCACTTGAGCCCAGGAGTTTGAGACCAGCCTGGGCAACATAGTGAGATCTCATCTCTACCAAAAATTTAAAAAAATTAGCCAGGCATTGTGGCGTGCTCCTGTATTCTCAGCTACTCAGGAGGCTGAGGCGAAAGGATCGCCTGAGCTCAGGAGGTCGAGGCTGTGGCGAGCCATGATGGTGCCACTGCACTCCAACCCGAGCAACAGATGGAGACCCCCAACTAAAAAAAAAAATACATAGCAGAATCTCTCTGGCACATGGATACTACAGTAAAATTCCATTCTAACATAATTAGTGGGGTTCAAAAAACCCAATTATATAAAACATAGAGTTACTGTTAATGTAGGTTTAAAAAAATAAATGTTAGGGGCAAGCCCAGGCTGGGATCTTTTTTTTAAAATTACAGATGGTTTTAAAAACAACTTTATTGAGGTATAATTTAAATATTTAAAAATTTACTGTTGATTAATTATGCAATTTAATGATTTACAGAGCTGTGCAACCATCTCCACAATCCAATTTTCAAAGTTTTCATCAGCCCCCTAAAAATCTCTTGTGTCCTTTTCTATAAATGGACACAAATAGACAAAAGCCCAGGCTGGGAGCTTCTAGGGTTTAGTCCAATCTCTTCTCGGTTTGGGGGCAGTTTGGCACCACCTTGTGGTGGCTGTCCTCCCATCTAACTAGCTGAGTTTCTAGGACCAGGCAGGGTTTCTGGGAATCTCCCAGATTGTAGGCAGTCATTTAATCAGCCTGTTCTAGAGATACAGGACCCGCAGGATGCTGGATTGAGGGGCACTCATCCTCTATCTTTTGGTTTGGTGAAGGGCTTGTCTGCTGTTTCTCTGCCTGGTGTTACCCTACCTGCCAAGGAGTGCAGCCAATCACATTATATTCCAATTCACATCAAGGGCATTACAAAACACACACATTTCATTTATGTATTTATTTATTTGTTGGGGTCTTACCCTGTTGCCTAAGCTGGAGTGCAGTAGCACAATCATGGCTCACTGCCGCCTCCAACTCCTGGGCTCCAATGGTCTTCCTGCTTCAGCCTCCGGAATAGCTGGGACTACAGGCGCATACCACCACACCTGGTTCATTTTTTAACTTTTTGTAGAGACGAGGTCTCGTGTTTTCCAGGCTGATCTCAAACTCCTTACCTCAAATGATCTTCTCGCCTTCCAAAGTGCTGGGATTATAGGCATGTGTCACCGCAGCCAACCCACATATGTATTTAGAATTATTAAAGTAATATACGAAATGAGCTGAACTTGATAGGGCATAAAGGGAAAACATTATCCATTATCTTGAAACCATCCATCTGCATTATTTCTTTCCTTGACATAGATGAAGTCTCTGGCATCTTCCAAAGGTTTTCCGGTCATTCTCAGATAATAAAAAGATGTCTGGTTACTTTAATCACAATTATAGTCTCTATATGTAATTAGACTATCAAGTCCAGGGTAATAATCAAAATTCACAACTTCAACCAAAATTATAGCTTCCTCTTCCCCAGCTTGGCCGATTCCAAGCCAAAACCCTGCAATGGGACGGAAGGTGTGATCAGTCTTTGCATTCCTCTCTCCCATTAGCTGTTGTTTCTGACCCCTGTGGAGGGGTAAAGTCTAGAGGGTGGGGGATACCCAGCTGTATCTGGTTGTTGCTGTGGTGACTTGCTGCTTGTGTTCGCTGGCTCAGTGATGCTCAAGGCTGATTCTCTTTCGGAGTATACTTTTTATATCTTAGAGGTTCCCCTGCTGGCATCCTCCAAGTGCAATTCACTTGAGACAACTCACTTCTCTGGTTGGAAGGGATGGATACCACAGGGTTCTTTGGGGGTTCTGTTTGCTGAACCATTTAGCTTCTCCAGGCAACTCTCTGGAGCACATTCCCTTTGAAGAACGCATCCAGTTCATGCTCCACAGGTCCACTTATACTTTGGGGGAAAAAAAGTCATAGGTTTTCTCTACAGCTGCTGGAAATACAATTAGCTTCCACAGCAGCCTTCTCTCTGTCTCCTTTCCTGCCCTGCCACCTTAGGTCTTTTTAGGGATAGCTTCTCAGAGCAGTTGTTATGCTTCTCAAACTTCAAGATCAAAGGTAAAGTTTCCCTGGAAACCCCTTTCTTCCTTGAGAAAGGGAAAAAGCCACAGCATCTCAACTTTTTCAGAGAAATCCTTTCTCTTAGTTTACATCTTCAATCCTTTTGTAAATGAACTTGGGCTCTGCTGCTGTTCACCGTTCAAAAGTCAAACTCAAGAGAGTTTGGGAAAGAAAAATAGGTTTATTCAAGAGCTGGCAACCTAAGGAGATAGTGGACTAATGTCTCCCAAACCCATCTCAAGTTAGTGCAAATTTTAGACTCGTTTTATGTTAAGGGCAGGATGAAGAGGAGGGGATTGGGATCACGAGGTGACCAACAGCCACAGACATTTGGGTGCCAGTAAGGGTGGAGGGAGTTTGAAAACTTCTTTGCCCTTGGTCAGGTCACATAGTTCTTTTACATCTTTAACAAAGCATGGTTAGTGTACATACTTTCCCTTTTTTTCAGAGTTAGTCTTGACAGCTGCATATTTGTTTATCTTTTCTGTGTTTCAAAATTGTTCTAGCCTACATGCAAGCATGGGGAAAGGCCCCTTAAATAAAAATGAATTTAGTTATCTTGTTAGTTCTTTTGCTGTTTTACTGTTACACTTTCATACTTTTAATGTGGGCGCTGACTAAAGGCGTCAAAATCAGATATAAGCTCCTCTTTTGGCAGGTACTGCATAATACATGAGCTTGTACCTCTCTTCAAATATGGCGGTACTTGATATCCATTCAGAACTGCTATATTGAATAACTCTTGAGGGTATTGTTGATACAAAATATAATGAGAATATAGAATATAATGTGAATGATGCCCTCTGGAAGTGTGAATCTGCAGGCTTGAATGTACTGTCCTTGTCCTTCAGAGTGTCCCGTAAACCCTGTTATATGTAATAGTTACAGTAGAGCTTGCTCTTATATATTGTTACCAATTGCTATGCACTGTTCTTGGTACTTTATGTATTTTATTAAATCCGCCCATCAATCCTATGAGAAAAGTACTATCATTCATTCCTCTTTTGCAAATGAGTACACTGAAGCCCAGAGAAGTTTCATGACCTGTTCAAGATTACACAGCAAGCAGGTGGCAGAGCTAGAATGGAAACTCAGAAAGTATGACTCCCAACTCTGTACGTCTAACCCTACCCTATACGTCTAGCCTGAGGGTTTCATTTTCCCTTCATGACTTTCTGGGACAGGCCATAGACGGTACAAAATAGGCCCTGGAGTTAGGCAAAGATGGCTCAGATCACATGCTGCCATTTAATAGCTGTGTGGATTTAGGTAAACCACTTAACTTTCCAGGATCACAGTGTCTCGTCTAAAGATTCTAATATATACTTGACAGGGTAAGTGGGTGGAAGATTAATTGTTCATTTACTTTCCCCAACTCTTTGCAAAGAGGAGTCAAAATTGCATGGAAGTCAAACCTGAAATCAGAGCTACGTCAAACGTGGGCCAGGGGGAGGAGGGAGACCTAAATCGTTACTTATTTTAGTCAAAAAATATTTAACAAATGCCTATTGGATTCCAGGTTCTCTCTAGTATTGGTTCTCTGAGCAAGGAATTCAGTTCATTGTCTCCAGGTCACTCATACACTAAGGCCCTGTTTATATTTGTGAGGATGGGGGACTGAGTGGAGAGTGCACAGTTTGGTGTCAGATCAGCCTGGGACCACCGTACGACCTTAATCACCCAACATGCTTCCTTATCTGCGGAAAAGCGATCCTGATGACACGCAGTGGTCTCAAAAAATGCTAACTACATGGAAGGCGACGACCAGCTGCACTGGGTCCGCGCTATCGGAAGGGGAGGGGCCGGAGCGGGTCTTTTCTTTCTTAGGAACTGTTTTCCCCCGCCTGAGTCTCCGCCCGGAATCAGAACGCAGAAGGCCGAGGGCCGGAAGCGCGCGCTCCCTTAGCCACGGCGTGTCGGGAAGGGGAGGGAGTGAGCGTGGCCTGCGGAGGACAGGACGAAGATGGCGGCCTTCTCCGGTGCGTTTCTGGAAGCTGGGGGTGGTGTGGGCGGCTTACTGCACGTCTTCGGCCCTGGCCGGCTGGTGGGAGCTCTGGCGGCAGGCGGGAGCGGACTGGTACCGAGCGGATTGGAGGGCGCTGGCCCCGGCAGCCCCCCTACGACTCGCGCTGCGGGCTCAGAGCCGGCAGCTCAGAGGCCACGTCCGCGCGGCCCTGGTTCGGGAAGGCATTTCTCTTCAGGGGCTGGCCGGGACGTCCCTCCCCCTGCTTTCTCTTTTTAAAAAAAATCTTCTCCCAGTCCCCCTTGGCTTTCCTGCTAGTGCTGCCTCGGCTGCCAAAACAAGTCGGCGACGTTGCTCCGGCTGCTCGCGGACGCCTAGGCCTTCTGACTCCTTGACTTGGCATTGACCCTCGGGGACCCTTTTTCTGTCCGAGGCTTATCTGAGCTTGGTCAGGCAGAGAAGCGACGGGGCGTGGGGAAGGGTCATTTGGGAAAACGACGATCATGCCTCTGTCCAGTTTTTTCATGCCCTTACAAAAGAAAAAAATGCCAGGCACAAACCTGAACTTTCTTCGTTGTTAAACGCTGTTATAGCAACATTGATATTAAATGTTGAAGCTAACGGGAAAGCATTTTCACGTTCACGTACACACTAGCCCACCATGTTCCGGAAATTAACTATTTATTTGCCATATGATACCCTCCAGTATTAACAAGTTTCCGTGTGACTCATCGAACCCTATAGTTGATGTTCCTTTTTCTTCTTGTTTTACATCCATAGCTGTAAGAAGCTGTTATCAGCCTTAAATGAACGAAACGTGCTAAATGTATGTAGCAATACATGTATCAAGTTAGACCTATTATCTTTTAGTGTTCTTGTTGAAATGACTTCAGATACTGTAATTGTTTTTCAGTTTTCTCCTGAAGAATATTCCAAATCTCTAGTCATGTGAGAGAATTTCTGACTGTTAGTTACATCTCCTAATAGGAGTCAATGGGATATCTACTCCTAGTGGTCGCCATTTTTCTTTTTCCAGCTTCTCTCCTAAAAAGATTTTAGGGCCAAGGTCTGTCTGTAGACTAGTTCTAGGTATTCATTTGATAGGTTCACACGTTTGGGAGGCATGGACAATCAAAAATGGTAGGGTAAAGGACTGGAAGGAGAGTCTGTGATATGATGAAGTAAAGACAAAATTAGAGAACATGGATATTTCTCTTTTTCTCTTAACTGTTAAGTGTTATACTTAAAGAAGACATGATTTCAAAGAAAATATGCAGAAAACGTGACCAAAATGGGACAAGAGGTTGTCTGGAATTTATTGAAAGCAGTCTCTGGTTGCTGCTTGTTATGCAAAGTTTAGCAAACAGCTTCAGCTTGGAAGATTCTGAGGAGATTGGGCGCTTTCAGGATGGTATGGCCATAGACAGTGTGCTGTATTCTGTATGTAGCATATTTAAGACCATCACTTCTTTTTTCTCAAGAAGTTTGCATTTTAGGAGAGAGAGAATATGGCCAGACTCTAATAGAGGTAATTCTTAGAAAGGTCCTTGATGTACAACTTTAGATCTGAATTAGTTTATCTGTGGATTTTCCTGGGGAGATTAGGAGTTAGGAGAGCCTTGATTTTTGAAAATGATGATTCTTCTTATCTGATGCAAAGAAAAAGCTACTTTTATAAAGAATATATTCAATTTGTAGATTTGCTTTATGTCTTTTCACAAACAATGACAAGGAATTCAAAATTGGTTATTTCTGGGTCTTGAAGGTATTTAAGTATTGTTCTTTTTTTAATAGGAATATATGCTTTTGTAGTGATGATAATAAAAGCTACATTTATAAATGCAGATTTAAAAATCACTTCTTATTTTGAGGTAAAGTTTAGGTTATCCAACTAACTACTCCATGTATAACTACCCTCCACAGTTCATTTGAGAAATGATAAAATGACAAAGCCCAGTTAGAAACATGTAATCTATTAATTTAGGACAGGCCTTGAAGTAGAATTATTTATGTGTATACAGTTGAGAATAGAGCAGTTTTTCAGCTGACGTTTTCAGTTGCCCAAGTTTTTACCACTGTCCCCTCCCTCTTTAGTTTATCAGAATTTTCATTATGACTACCAATAAATGTAGACTCTCCATTTATCTTTTCATTTCTCTCTGGATCTCTGAGGGTATTCACATGGTGCTGGAATAGCCAAGGTGCATACTTGCTACATTATCTCTAAATGAAGCAACCCTGTCTAACTGGCAGATTTTTTTCACTAGTCATAAGAGGTAAATCACTGAGGTGGCTGCTGTATATTAGGTGACAACTATGTGCCAGATGTATAACATTTTTATTATCTCTGATCTTCCTATAACCCCACAAGGTAGGTAATATAAGCCCCATTTTGTGCAGAGAAAACAGATTTGTAGCACTGTCCAAGGTTACTTCCTAATAAGTGAGAGCTTGAATTTAAGTCTTTCTCCAGAACTTATATTCTTTCAACAGTGCCACACTGAGTAGGTATGATATAACTGATCTATACTTCAAAATCTCCCCTGTTTATGAATAGTAATTTTAAGAGCAATTGTGATTTTTGGTTTAAACTTATTATGTGTGGTTTTTAAAATTAATTTTTATATTTAGAGATGGGTGTTATGCCTGAGATTGCTCAAGCTGTGGAAGAAATGGATTGGCTGTAAGTACATAAATGTACCTGTGACAAGGATGTTTTATAATTTAAACTGTTGTTAGTGATTTTTTTTTGAGTTGGAGTCTTACTCTGTTGCCCAGGCTGGAGTGCAGTGGCACAGTCACGGCCTGCTGGGCTCAGGCAATCCTTCTGCCTCAGCCTTCCAAGTAGCTGGAACTACAGGCGCGTACCACCGTGTCCAGCATTTTTTGATTTATTGTGTAGACAGGGTCTCACCAAGTTGCCCAGGTTGGTCTCAAACCCCTGGGCTCAGGCTGTCCTCTTTTCTCGACCTACAAAAGTCCTGGGATTTCAGCCTTGAGCCACCACGCCCGGCCTGTTAGTGATTTTATCAAATATTTTTGGATCTGGTTGGGTAAGTTGAATTCAGTTTTTCTTGTGATTCTCTAGATTATGGAAGATTTTCTTTTTCTTTTCTTATTTTTTGAGTTGGAGTCTTACTCTGTTGCCAAGACTGGAGTGCAGTGGCACACTCCCGGCCACTGCAGCCTTAACCTGCTGGACTCCGGCGATCCCTCCATCTCAGCCTTCCAAGTAGCTGGAACTACAGGCATGCACTACCACACTTGGCTAATTTTTGATTTATTGTAGAGATGAGGTCTCACCAAGTTGCTTGGGAGGGTCTTGAACCTGCAGGCTCAGGCAATCCACTTGCCTCAGCCTCCCAAAGTACTGGGACTACAGGCTGAGCCACCGAGCCCGGCGGTTTCCTTTTTTATTTTATTTTATTTTAATTTAATTTTATTTATTTTTATTATTATTATTTTTTTGAGTGGGAGTCTCACTCTGTCACCCAGACTGGAGTACAGTGACCGCTCCCGGCCACTGCAGCCTCGACCTGCTGGGCTCTGGTGTTCCTTCCACTTCAACCTTCCAAGTAGCTGGAACTATAGGTGCGCACTACCATGCCTGGCTAATTTTTTGATTTATTGTAGAGATGACGTCTTGCCAAGCTGCCCAGGCGGGTCTTGAACCCGCGGGCTCAGGCAATTCACTCAGTCGGCCTCCCAAAGCACGGGATTACAGGCTGAGCCACAGAGCCTGACCTTCCTTTTTTAATTGTGGCATGTTTCTAGCTGAGTAAGATTGGTGGTATTTACCAGTAAAATTCTCTTTTAGGCTTCTAGTTTAACATGACTTAATGTGCTTAGGTGATTTTTATTTTTTTACTAACTAAAAATCTTCAAATATGATTATTTTAGTCTCCCAACAGACATCCAGGCTGAATCTATCCCACTGATCCTAGGAGGAGGTGATGTACTTATGGTATGTTTAAATTTGGTGAGGTGATTGGGAGCTGGGGATAGACTCAATGAGAATGCCATAGGCTTAAAAATGAAACTTTTACAAAATTAATTTTATTCACAAAAATTTATGGTACATACGCTCTTTTTAAAGTATTAGATAGAAACTGTGGGAACACAAAGGTGAATAAAAGTGTTTGACATTGATAAGCTTAAACTAAATAGGGCAGTAAGATGTACAAAAATAAATGTCATGCACCTATGAGAATATGGCACCTATGTATGAGATGCAGAATACCATAGGATTCAGGTGGGAGTCTGGTTATCTTCTGCTTGAGGGGTTGTAAGGGACTATTTGGAGAAATAGATTTTTCACAAGAGAATGTGAAAGAGAAATGATATTTAGGTAGAAAGCATCAACAAATACTGTGAATAGGAAAATGCAAGATGCAATCCTTGAGTGGTTCAATTAGATGGTAGCATAAAATGTGTGTGTATGGGAGGGGTAGATGATATAAAATTGGAAACATAGTGGGTAAGATTATAATTTTCTCAAGTGTCAAGCTAAAGAATTTGAGTATTTGCTGGCAGTGGGGAGCATTGGAAGTTATTAAGCAGGAATGTTATGTGGTTAGAATTGTGTTTTTATAAAGACTAATTTGGTAGCAGATTGTAGTATAGCTCTATGGATTCACATGCTGTTAGGATACTTTCATAATCTAGGTTAGAATAATGAGAACTTAAATTTAGTAGTAGCACTGGGAAAGGAAAGGGAAAAACAGATTCTTAAGGAAATGGGAGAGGTAACCAGATTGGCAGTAGTCAAGATCAACTGAGGTAGCCTAGGTAATCAGGAGGCACTGAAAATAAAGGTAGCCAGTCAACTGTTTCAGATTTCTACATTGTATCATGTTAATTTGATCTTTTTAATTGACAACTTAAACTGTGAGGTCAACTTTTTTTTCCCATTCAGGCTGCAGAAACAGGAAGTGGAAAAACTGGTGTAAGTAATAAATTTAAATTCAGTTACTTTATAAGAGTTGAATTTTATAGTTGCTCTGAACAGTAGCTTTTACTTTGAAATATTTAATAAAACAACCACCTCCAAAGTGTAAGGAATTGATTGCTTGCCACTGAAGTGATATTTTTGTTGCCAGCTAATTATGAAGATTTACAAAAAATATGACTTTAAAAATATAGTTTTAAACTGGTCCTGGAGAAAGAATTAGAGTAACTTTAGTGTTTATCTTCACTTCTAAATTTTAATGCAATGGCTCTTAGAGTAAAAAGGTTGCAATTAAAGTTCGTCTCCTGTTGTCCTAGACTAGAGGAATACTTTGTCAGACTGGATGATATTTTTCCTTTTTTTTTTTTTTATTTTTTTTGAGTTGGAGTCTCACTCTGTCACCCACACTGGAGTGCAGTGGCTGCTCCCGGCCACTGCAGCCTCGACCTGCTAGGCTCTGGCGATCCTTCCACCTCAGCCCTCCAAGTAGCTGGAACTACAGGTGTGCACTACCACACCCAGCTAATTTTTGATTTATTGTAGAGAGGAGGTCTTGCCAAGTTGCCCAGGCAGGTCTCAAACCCACGGGCTCAGGCAATCCACTCACCTCATCTTCCCAAAGTGCTGAGATTACAGGCTGAGCCACCGAGCCCGGCCTATTTTTCCTATTTAGTGTAGGTTCATTTTGCAGTTCTCTATTGTTTTCTTGTTTTGGACTGTCAGCTCCTATTTCCTTTATTCATTCAACTCTTTTGTCTTGCTGGTATTTTGGGTTTGAATGAATGAAATTGGAGTAGCAATCTGGAATATGTGTAATTATTTAATGTGTGTGTATAACTTTTGTCACTTATGTTGATTATTAAACTGTCATTAGTATCTGAATATTAACATAGAGACCTTTTGTTTTTTTGATAGGCTTTCAGTATTCCAGTTATCCAGATAGTTTATGAAACTCTCAAAGACCAACAGGAAGGCAAAAAAGGAAAAACAACAATTAAAACTGGTGCTTCAGGTAATTTTTATAAATTGTTATTTCCTTTTGTATAAGTCAGTGATTCTCCTCATTGGCATTTAGAGATGTGAGGCTTGAGTATGCATTTTTATTTTTATTATTTTATTTTATTTTATTTTTGTGTGTGTGTTGGAGTCTCACTCTGTCGCCCAGACCGGAGTGCAGTGGCCGCTCCCGGCCACTGCAGCCTCGACTTACTGGGCTCCGGTGATCCTTCCACCTCAGCCTTCCAAGTAGCTGGAACTACAGGCATGCGCTACCATACCCGACTGATTTTTTTTTTTTTGATTTATTGTAGAGATGAGGTCTCACGAAATTGCCCGGGCGGGTCTCGAACCTGTGGGCTCAGGCAGTCCACTCACCCCAGCCTCCCAAGGCGCAGGATTACAGGCTGAGCCACCGAGCCTGGCTGCATTTTAATTGTCAATATCTAAGAGGTGGTATTGGAACTTGGAGCCCTAGAGACCAGGGTTGCTAAATGTCGTTTAGAGCCTAAGCAGTGAAAAGTTGTCCCTCCTAAAATGCCAGTAGTGCTTCCTTTGAGAAGGACATTGAGAAAACATGGGCATTGTGGGAATTGCATTTAATTATTTTAGTGTTTTTTGTTTTTTGTTTTTTTTTTTTTTGAGTTGGAGTCTCACTGTCGCCCAGACTGGAGTGCACCACCGCAGCCTTGACCCGCTGGGCTCTGGCGATCCTTCTGCCTCAGCCTTCCGAGTAGCCGGAATTACAGGCGCGCGCTACCACGCCTGGCTGATTTTTTTTATTTATTGTAGAGATGAGGTCTCGCCAAGTTGCCCAGGC
>CAUYQG010141782.1:0-28725 GCA_963574415.1 Tarsius wallacei
GGAAGGATCGCCGGAGCCCAGCAGGTCAAGGCTGCGGTGGCCGGGAGCGGCTGCTGCACTCCAGTCTGGGCGACAGAGTGAGACTCCAACTCAAAAAAAAAGAAAAACTATTAGAGTTTTGATGTTGATATACCAGAAGGAAAAAATAAAAGGAAAACACAAAATCAAAATAAGTTGAGGAAGTATTCTCAGTAACTTTGTTATAATAAACATTTAGAAGACATTAGTCATGTGAGTACCTCACTTTATATTATTTTGCTTAATATTCTAATCTATATTTTAAGAACCAATGATTTTGCTCTAGATGTGAAGAAGAATTTGTGAACAGATGACATTATTTATTGAAGATCTAAAAAAATTAGGCAATCTAATATATTTTTCTTAATTTTCAAACACTGTTTGCAAATAGGACATTTTATTTGCAAACTGACAGAAGAAGAAGAAATGGAAACTGAGAGAAGCTCACTATTCACAGAAAGTCACATTCTTATAAATCAGAAAATTCAAATTAATCTAATCATAGCTTTGGCAGTTATAAACAATGCCATCTTGAGTGATTCACCTCACCCCTCAGACCTCTATGCTCACATATAAATGAAAGGGCTCATTGTTTAAGAGTCTCACTAGCTCTTAATGTTCACTAGTGGAGTAGACTTTGGGAAGCACAGGTCTTTTAAGGTCAACATCTGGACAAGAAAAGATCTCAGAAGCACAATCTTAGATGGCACAAGTAGTGTGTCTCTGGCAGACAGAGCCTGGTGTCTAGAGATGGAAGTAGGCAAAAGATGGGAAGACAGGGTCCTGTCAGGGATTATCAATGATAATTATAGAAGGCAGGGGAAACCTCGTGACAGGGAACCAAGATACAGGTAATATATGGAGAGGCAGAGGAACAGGCCAGCAGGAGAGCCTATCAGGACTTAGAATGATCTAATATCAAGGACTGAGGATAAGAGTGAACCCCATTCTGTAGGAGCAGTTGTACAAAATAAGGGCAAGGGGCCAAGGCATAGAAGCCTCGTTTGCCAATACTAGGGCCTAACATCAGAGTGGAACTAGCATACTCTTGATTTGGTACTGAATTGCAAAGGTAATCAAATAAAGGGTTTTTTGTTTGTTTGTTTGTTGTGGTTTTCCTGGAGTTAGGCTTAAATAGGCACCTAAAGTATGTTGGAACATGCTTTAGGAGGAGAGTTGCAACACGCTTTAGGAAAAGAGTGATCCTATGTGAAGAGCAGGCGGGTCTGGGATCTTGACTCCATCTGAAAGGTAGTTATGTTCACCAAGATTTCTTCCCAAGGCCAAGGTTGACCTTTTTGTCCTTTTGATCTGATTTGATCTGATTCTTTAGGCAGAGCCATTCTTAAATGTATTATTTAGTTGCTTATAAACCTTTCCTCAGTGGTCTTTTCACAGCCTTTTGTGATTAGAGCATTCACTTTAGAAAGCCTTTTTAAGATATAAATGTATTTATCTGTATGGTTATTGTCTGTATTTAGCACAGATTACTTGATGAGAGTAACGGAGCAAGCCAGAACACTGAAGTATGGAAAACATAACTGGTAGAGAGAGAGAAGTGGGAAAACTCGAGTACGGAAGTTTTCCAGGGAAGAACAGGTGGTATCAGAGCACTCTAAAGGGGCTTCCTTAGGATAAGATAAAGAATACGTGAAGTTCTCTGATTGTACTTCTCTAATTTTATATAATCAGGGCCTTGGTTTTATTTATTTGTGTATTTGTTTATTTATTTTATTTTTTCGTTTTAAAGATGGGTATAATTCTGGGTTAGGTATATAAGATGTGGCATTTTAAATTTCTAGGTAGTGATGTAACTATTGCAATTTTGTTTACATTATCAATTTTCAGTCTTGTTTTGCTGTTTGATTCATAAACCAAACTTCTCCTTAGTAAATTTAACTAAAATAGAATAACCCATTGTATAGTTAAGGTCTCATTGCGATCAGAGTATATATTTCTTGATTTTCAAATTACATTCTACAAAATCAAACCGAAAATAGATTTCATATTTATCACACTACACCAGTATGTTCAGCCATATATATTTTATTGTTATTATATTATCTCTCCTGGATTACCCACAATAACTACTAAACCAAGAAGAATCCTAAGCTCATCACTAGATTTTTTACAAAAATATTTTTCTATGGTGGTTAGAAATGTCTGTGTGGAATTTATATTGAAAAAGATGAGATGAGGCGAAGTGAACATTCAAGAGGCATATTAGGTCAAAAGCATAAAGCAAAATTAAACCAGCATAAATACTCAAATCCTAAAAAATTCTCTTTGACCTCTTCTCATTACTCAAACTTTTCCAGGGATTTCCCATTTGAATCCACCCTCATTAACCCTGTATTTAGAGATATATTAACTATTTTGTACATATGAGATACCTATAATACCCAGAAAATATCCATAGACATGGACTTGATAGAATAATAATTAGGCTGATAGGATAGCTTCAGAAATTTCATAACTTTTTTAGGTACAATGTATCCATAAGCAAAAATAGAATGTCAATGCTTTCTGAGGTTGTTTTTCATATTCAAGCTCACCTTAATTGTCAGATATCTCAAGAAAGTGAGAGATGTGTACTTGTGGTCTGCTTGTATAGATAAGAAGTAGTATGAAGAACTCCCCAGTTGAAAAATGTCCTTTCATTCCAGTCTGTAAATTATATATTCATTTTCAGCTAGGTTACTACCTACTGTTCTTTTAAAATGGTTAATGTACTCATTAGACATCTGAATTGCAGTCATTGACATTTTAGTTTGAATTTCTTTAATCCAAACGTTGATTGCCAGGGCCATTTTCACTAAAGAGAGAGAGTATTATTGAAAGAATAAATGAGGAATTGGAGGAATATTTATACATCAAGAAACCTTTATGGCCAACAGAGGTAGGATACTTTGTATAGCTTAAGAACAAAGAACATTTGGTGTCTGAAAGAAGGAACATTAGAAAATGAGATTTAGATAGAAGGATACTGAAGAAAATCTCTGTCCACTTTACAATCTTTACCTGACCCTATGTGCCAAGAAGAATGATCTGGGTACCTTCAGTGTCATGTGAGAGAACCTTCAGTTTATGACTAAAATATGACATATACTTTATCAAGATAAATGGTTGAAGAAAGTATAGTTTTGCAATTGATGGGGAAAAAAAGCCATAATTTGAAAAATGACAATTGTGCACAAAATGGAGATTTAAAAAGTACAGTCAGCCCTTCATATCCACAGTTTCCACATCCATGCATTCACCCAAATGCAAGCCAAAAATATTTGGAAAAATAAATTCTGCAAATTTCCAAAAAAGCGAAACTTGAATGTTCAAGTGCATCGAGTACCATGTTGAATTCATGCTAATGGAGTGATAGGTAAGCATTGTGTTAGGTATTATAAGTAATCTAGAGATGATTTAATGTATGTGGGAGAATGCGTGTAGGTTATATGCAAATACTATACCATTTTACATCAGGGTCTTGAGCAGCTTCGGATTTTGATATCAATGGGGGTCCTAGGACCAATTCTCCACAGATACAAAGGGACCACTGTAATTTGACAGTGTTAGAATAGAACTGTAAATAAGTGAAAGCATTTAAAAATTACTATATTAGCCTTTAGCTTCAAATTAATATATGACATATCAAAAGCTCAGTTAGTTAAAGAATTAAGAGAGAGAAGGGATATTTAAAAATTTGAGGTAATCTAACTAACAACAATGTTCAAAATGTCATAAAAATTAGTTTTATTATTATCAGTACTAAGTAGTTCTCCTGTCACATGTGATATTGTACAACAGAAGGGCCATCTACTTGATATGTACATAGGCTGCTTTTAAAATGGAGTGGGGAAGTAGCAGTAAATGTCACTAAAATGTGGTTTTTTAGATGTGGTTTGGGTAGAGTTGAGAGTATGTAATAAAAATGAATTGACTAAAATCTTCCTTTCCTGTTTTCTTTCCTTTAAACACAGTTGTTTAAATTCCCTATATAGTTAGAATACATGCACTTTTAAGGAAGCATTCTGCTGAAAGTAATTGGGTATTTCCCACTACCACATAAATCTGCTGGCTGGTGTTTGATATTCTCAGAAAGTCAGACAATAGGCATTTATTACTATTAGAGGAGACTTCAAAAGAGAAAATTCACATTGTTTTATAAAACAGAGAAAATTAGTAAATTCTAGATAAATAAAATCCTTTGAAAGAAAATATTCAGAAACCTTTTAAAACTTAAGAAAGCAAAACAGATCAACACTTTTGCTATGATGAAGATTATCTATGGTTGTTTCACTAGACAGTCACAGAAAATGTATCTATATCATTATTCATAATGGCATAATTATACTAGAGTAGCAGCATCAATAAGTGGCTTAGAATAAAAGCTCTTGAGTTGAAATTTTTGAGTTCAATTCTAACTCTACAACTTAATATTGATGTTTGAACTTGAAACAGGTTACTTGATTACTGTTTGCCTCTGTATCTTTGATAGGAATGAAGATAATAATGCTAATTATATTTTTGTGTTCTTGGAAGATTAAAGGCAATACATACAAATGCTCAAGATTAGTTTATTAGTATGATTAAAATGGCTTCTCCTCATACAGTTTCAAGGTTTAAAGCTCAGGCAATTGATACAGAAAACAAATTCACATACATTTTGAATTTTTTCCAGGAACATTGGAAGCCCAGACAATAAGAAAGCTTATAAAACAAGTATATTGAACAGGGAAAGCCTTTCAGTAGACATAAAAGCCCCACAATATTTTGTATTAAATTTTCATTCTTTGTGGTGGTAATGGAGAGTACCTAAAAATGAAGAGATGAAAGTGCCAATAGTCTCAATCATCACTTCTCCATCACACCAATGGATTATGACTCTGACTGTTCTTAAATGGCAATCCTCAAAAAGGAACACGTGAGTCCTCTTTGGAAGTCAGGAGGATGCATATAGTTGGAAAACATTCCTCAAAATCACTCTGATGTTTTCAGACTCTTAAAATTGTGATTAGCTGACATTCAACAGTGTTATTTTCTTTGTGGAAAGATGGGATTGCCGATAGCACTTTTGGAGAAATTTGTCTTCCCTCCTCAAACCATAATGTTTAAAAAATGTCTTGTTCCACTGTCAAATTAAAATGTATGCTAAGGCAAACAAGTCAGTCTGAAAGAATTCTGCTTTCAATATATGACTAATACAGCTTTGCTGGTCAATATGACTGGGAGGAAATGATATGTCAAATCCTGTCACAACCTCTGATATTGATATTCACTGATATTCTGATGAAGAGAGTAGAGCTAAAGCAAAGTATGAAACCAGGAGATATAGTTTGAAGTCTGGTTTAAGAGGAAGGTTGCCAAGAAAAGCTACAACCTTGCAAGCTAGTGTAGCACAAGACAGAAACGTTGGACATCTGAATCAAGTACATTATAACGTACAGCTCAAATGTGAAATGCAGCAAGAGAATAGGAAATGCAGACAGTAGTGTTATTAAAAGAAAATCTCCAAGAAAATGTTCAGGAGAGGCTGGGTGCAGTGGCTCAAGTCTGTAATCCTAGCACTTTGAGAGGCCGAGTCGAGAGGATTACCTGAGCTCAGGGGTTTGAAACCAGTCTGGGCAACATGGTAAGACCTTATCTCTACAATAAATCAAAAAAAAAAAAAAAAAAAAGAAAGAAAGAAAGAAAGAAAAGAAAATATTCAGGAGATATTTATGTGGTTTTGAGTTGGGGAAAAGTATAGGCTTCCTGCATTACTCATATATAAACAGAAGAACAGTATACACAAATGGAAGTAAAAAGCAATGAATAGGAGTCACAACATAACTAGTTATAAGATGATCCTTAGGACTGGAAAGACAATATCATTCCCTTAAAGAAGAAAAATAAAAAGGTAGCAAGCACTTGCAATTAGATGCACTGTTTAAAATTATCCATTACATGTTTTTTTCTTAAATAATTATTATTTAAAATTGAAATATTAACAACATGATTTACCTAGTATATATTATGTGCCAGACAT
Source organism: Tarsius wallacei (assembly GCA_963574415.1). Classification (NCBI taxonomy): domain Eukaryota; kingdom Metazoa; phylum Chordata; class Mammalia; order Primates; family Tarsiidae; genus Tarsius; species Tarsius wallacei. The sequence continues at coordinate 6,041 of CAUYQG010141782.1, forward strand.
CAGGCTAATCATTTAATATAAATTATCTAATTTAACACCACAACCATAGGTTTTCGTGTCAAACATTATATCATAAAGTTTGACTAGGTCTAAGTTAGACCTGTGTAGCAAGGAATGCAGCCATGATTATTTGACTCCTTAAACATGTTTGGTTTCCATCAATGTATTGAAGACAGAGCCCCCTGCTTTTGTTGTCTGTTATAACAATGTTAAACCCTAATTAGTGGTACCATGAAACAGGTCCTTTAGACAGTTGCTTAACTCTTCTGTATCTTTTCCTACTAATAAGAATAAGGTAAATGTTTACACAATCCTACCAAACTCATGCTTGCCTTAGGGTATCACACCTACTTCCTCTCACCACACTCCTCTTCCTCACTTTAAAATGCTCCGCCTCTAGTTATTTTTCATAGACCTAAAGTATCTTCTCTAGCCATTTTATGTAAATGCATTCATAAAGTGTGCTCTAAAATAAATGTTTGGCAATATGTTGCTACTTTCATATTTGTTATTTAATTTCATATCTTTTTCTCCCAATGGACTTTAAGCTCAAGACAGTCAGGACTTTTAAAAAATATTGTTACTGTTTACCTTGAAACTAGCAAAGTGTCCAGCACATATTAGAGACCCAATAAATATATGCCAGGTGTATAAATAAAGCAGAGTATACAATGCCCATCTTGCAAATAATAGTTCAAGTTTCTATTAGTTGTTAACATATGAACAAACAACATAATCTGCAAAATAATTAACAGAATAAAAATGTAAGAAAAATGCTAATGTACAAAGTTTGTTCATTGTAACAACTTTTATTGGGTGCTTATTATATTCCTGACACTCTTTTTGGTACTGCTGATTTAACAAATGGAGAAGACAAACTGTTTTCCCTCAAGAAGTTCACAGTCTAGCAGGGAGATACATGGGTAAAGAGAAAGATGAGCAGCAGCACATTAATAATCTCTCTGCATCTAGTTAATGCTTTTGATAGTAAAAATGCAAATAATTAAATTTAACACAGTCTCTTTAATATTATACGTCTGGTCGGTTAGTGATTACTTTCTTATGTTTCCTGAATTACCAGTGACATAAAATAGAGAATAAATTAATAACAGCCATTATGTTTATCAAATCAATTTATCTGAGTTACTTCACGTTTCATGTGAAATGAAATAAGTTAATATCTTGTTTAGCAGTATTTTAATCACCTCTTCAAATGTACCCACAACCTGAATTAACTTATAATATGAACACTGAGTATTTTCCATTTTGTGTGTTTTAACCTCATTACTGGGATCTAGAAATGAATGTATAATAATACTTTTAAAAATTAGGTAAGTGAATAGATTGGTTGAGCTATTCTATTTATTGCTTAAAAAATAAAAGAAATTGAATTATTTAACAATGGGACCAACTTGCAAAAGTAAAACCAAAATATAACAATAAATAGTATTTGCATACATACTAGGTGGCCAGGTAGTATACATTTTTTGTATATTCGTATGTAATTTTTACAACAGTCTCAGAGATTGTAAATCTTTTTGACTGCATTTTATTAATGAAGAAACAAAAGTTTACGGTTAATACTTTATCTAAGTTTATAGAACTAATAAGTAGCAAAACCCAAACTAGAATCCAGGATTCTGACAATAATGCCACAAAACTTATCTACATTTTAATGTCTCTATCTTATTTCTGCTCTATATTCTGACATATCTTATGGTCTTTTCAGAATAATAGTAATCCTTGACTTCTGATTCAGAATACTCCCAGAAGTTTTCAAACAGTGGGTAGCAGTCATTTCTATGTTGGGTGGTCTATTGTTATGCCACAGTCAATTACACAAGTGAGAAATATTCATCGACAGAGAGTGCCTTGAGTTTAAATGAAGCTACTTTTAAATAAGCATCTGGAATTGAAAATTCAGCAATAAACTAAAATGTATCTATCTAGCTATCTGTTGAAAAATTGGATAAGTAAAATGAGTCATCTCAAAGAACAGAGGGAATAAGAAGATTTCTTAATGAGAAGAGTCTCTATTATAACTGGGAAGAGAGAAATAAAACTATCAGAGATTTTGTGCCCAGATTACCTATAAAGTCAATGATATGCAGTTATAAGGATCTACAAGGGAGAGAGTTGGAAGTGGAGCTACCAACTATAAATGCATGTATGTACATATTATTATATACGGTATGTTTGTATGTACATCTATGTGGGTATGTATATGGCACTTTTCCACACATGCCAATATTTACTATTGATGGCTTAGAAAGCTTACTGTAGGGAAATGGATTTCATCTCCCAGTAAGCCCTTCAGCCGATAACCTTTCTGTAGTATATAACCTCTAAAACCATCCATTGAGGAAAAAGAACTTGACAAAGAGAATTATTTAAGTTATATGGAGAACAAATAATACAAATTACTAATTCGGGCGGGGGAAAAGAAAAATTTATTAATTATCTTATGACCTAATGGATCATATTTCTCTTTTCCTTTGGCTACCAGAAAGCATAATGACAAAACTGTGGGATATTAATAGTAATTCTGTTCAACCTTATGGTTGGTTTATTTGTAGTCTTCTTTTCTGTTTTTCATATTTTCTTTGTAGACATGTTTGCTTTTTTCATATTTTTCTATCAGCCTCTTAGCTCCATGATTATTCTTATAAGTATTAAGTCTGATAGGCAATAAAAAGCATATTATATATATATATACACACATATATGTCTATGTAAATGTGCATATGTGTATGTCTTTAGGATTTCAATTTGTTAAAAAGTGTGTAAATTATTATGTTTAGGAGTTCATTTTCAAAGTTTGCTGTTTGAACAAAGATATTATTTTGACATAAACAAGTGGTGTAAACTTAGGTTTGTTGGAACAGAGAAGTGGCATTGTTAATATCAGGCAGCATGTATTCTTTCTTGGAACCTGGCGGCAATTATAAAAATTAACTTTTGAAGCGCCGAAAGTACATCATATAAGTCAATTATGGAGAAAGCAGCCTCACTAGAACATGATTAAAATCACCACATACAGCTGTATTCATTGAAAGTGTGATGTTATTAGGCACATATAGCATTTTCTTTAGATGACAGGATAGATCTGTGGTATACCAGGATAAGGAACAAAGAAATTCTGCATTTTGGCTTGATATTCTGTGATGGCAGATGACATATTAAGTATGAGAAAAATAGTCTAGTTCTTATTTAAGACCTTTAATGTCATTTAAAAATGTGTGGCAATCTCACTTTTTCACACATTTACCGCTTGAGAAATTATGATGTAGTGTGGAGTACTATATGTTAGAATTTACTTATTCTTGTCAAAGTCGAGCATTGTGTTTATCATTTGGGCTATAATATTTTACAATTCCTATGGGGTTTTTCTAATAAAATAATATGAATTTAAGTGATCAGTTTTTTTTCTTAAAATGTTGGAAATTCACTAGAGTGGAAGACACAAGAAGCAGCTAGATGCAGGAAAGGAAAATAAATCAGAGCCCATGGCTATACAACACTGAGAAAATATTCACAGACAATTTTAACTCAGGTGTTTGGTGTAGATAATACTATAAGAAAATAAAGCTTATGCCAACATTATGAAATGATATGAGGAAAGCAAGGGTGATTATAACCCCTCAAGGTATTATTGCACAGCTAACCTTAAGCAACAGGGCAGGCCTGTAACGCTAAAAATAGGCAGTGAAATAAAGACTATACATACCAGTGAAAATTATTGTTTGCAGTTCAACAGACATGATTGAGAAAACAAATAAAATGGAAAAGGCAACGAAATAAAAACTAAAGAAAAAGGAAATCAGACCAGATGTTGTGAATCTGTTTCTCATGCAGAGATGCTTAAATGCAAGTATTGGCCTAGGCAAGGTTGCTGAGATAATAACACTGAATTTGTTCAAGATGGTTTGATTAGATGGTCTGATAGTGGAGGTTTAGAACTAAAAGTAGATTTAGCCACATAAACTAACTGGGCTGTTTGCATTTTTAAAATAAATTTCATATCTTTATTCAATATATTGAGTTGAATAAAAGAGAAGATTATAATTTATCTGCTTTTTATTTAATCTTAACATTAAAAAAAGTTTCGTTCCATGTTTTCATTCATCTTTTCAATAGCTTACTTCTCATTACTATCAGCAGTTTTTGCTGTCACGTTACCTTTCTTCCTAATTTTTTATCACTGACCTCATTATGGTACCTTCACTAGCTCTCCTACCATTGTTAGGGCCCGAGTAACCCTCGACACTAAAAAACCAAGAGGCAGGGAACTGGGCAAAATAAGTTTGTTTCTGAACTTGAATCCAGGGAGCAGACCTGGACTCCTGGTCTTTCTAAAATGGTTCTGCTCACCCTTCAAGTTTTTTTTTTTTTTTTTCTGAGTTGGAGTCTCACTCCCTCGCCCAGGCTGGAGTGCAGTGGCATAATCACGGCCAAACCAGTGTCTACCTGCTGGGCTCTGGTGATCCTTCTGCCTCAGCCTTCCAAGTAACTGGAACTACAGGCACTCGCTACCACGCCCGTCTAATTTTTTTACTTATTGTGGAGATGAGGTCTCCCCAAGTTGCCCGGGCTGTTCTCAAACCCGTGGGCTCAGGCAATCCCCTCAACTAGACCTTCCAAAATGCTGGAATTACAGGCTTGAACCACCGTGCCCAGCCACCCTTCAAGTTTTACAGTCCTCTTTTATAAGTTCAGGGTAGTTGATATCTATACATGACTACATGACTGGCAGAGTAATGTATACAGTTTAAGTTACAGCTGCATTTTGTCAATAATGGCATTTATGGTCTGCATTTCCTGGCACCGATTACCAGAGATATCTCACAGCTTCTCATCAATAACACCCAGCAGAAAGCTTTAATCAAGTTTACCATAGAGTGAAAGGAGTTAACAAGGCCTAAGACATCATACATGACTACATGTTGTTATACACAAAAGTCATATAAATCCAAGACTTAGATTACATTGATACAAAACTTATACAAATCAAAGACTTACGATTGATTACCTTGATACTATAATATATTATTTAAACCTGTGACCACTAAGAAAAGGGAGTAAATGGGAGTTTACATCTCTCAGTTAATTGGACACAGTCTTCAGGGTGCAGGGAAATTAAGGATTCTTTGAAGTTACTTATCTGGAGTGCACAAGAGATAAGAGGAAGTGCTCCTTTTGTTTACTCTCAGGAATGTGGGTACATGCAAGCCCACTGGAACACTTGCTGTGTCCTTCTCTAGGGTTGTGGCAATATAGACAGACAATTGTGGGTCTCTGTGTCATTGAGATTCTTATTATATGGACATTTGCTCCTTGTGCAATTGTCTTTCATGATGTTTGAGTCTTGGCAAAAATTTCTTCTAAATGCTATACCTTGTAGATAGATTACATTGGGACCATACAATCATTGTAACTGTTGGACACATACATGACTGCTATTCATGCCAAATTCACTTTAGAAGCTTCTGTATGAGGCAAAAATGTGTTCTTAAGCACAGATTTAGGAAATAAAACAGCTTTTTTTTTTTAGTCTTTAATAAGTAGTTTTTACATTTTCATGCCTCTCTTTTCCTAAATCTGGTCTAAAATAAACTAAGATGTTCATACACAAAGGTCACAAATTGTATTTTTGCAAGTTGTGAAAAAGCATCTAAGAATAATGAAAATGTGCAAAGCAGCAAAGACAATATACAATAAAGAAACTATTTAATAAAATAATATTGGTAAATTGGTTATATGACATAAAATTCCCTTTATAAAATACCTTTCATGTAAATATCACTCTAGCAATGTCTCCCATAGCAAGTCAGTGACTTGTCTCCAAACTCTCAATAGCTGTTGACATCAGTGCCTATTGAACATATACTTATCATTTTGATAGGAAAATGGCCCATCCCTACTCCAATCATCCAGGAACTTGTACATATGTAAACTTTTAAAAATTATTTCTACAAAGACCAAGACATACACATTGTAATCAATCTGATCTCAATGGACCAATTAATAGTATATAGTGCAATGTTGTACAAATATAGAAAGAGGAAGTAAGTTATTGGAAAAGGAAATGGTCTAGCATCACTTACCCATGTACATTATGACACATCATATTCTTCTAAGTCATTTGTTTAGGTGCTTGTTTTTTATTAGATTGGGTTATTTTAAAGTAAAGACAGTGAGTTATTTATCTTGACATTACATCTCACAAAATATCTAGTGGTAGGTTCTCTGTAAATTCTCATGAATGAGTTAATACCATTGTTCAATAAACAGTATATTGACTGAATTAATTATGTAATATAGCATGAATATATAAGTCCTCATTGAATTAAAAATAAGTTTACAATTACTATCATTCTGCAGGCAGGAAGAGAGGGAGGAAAAACAAATAAGGTTTATCTGTAGGCATTAGTACTATATTTACTTCAGCAATGTATAGTTGTTAATAAATAGTAGTTTGTTTAGTTCCCTAAATCCTATCTATAGAGGTTCTCTGTTAATAACAGTTGCTAATTAAGTATAGAGCATAATTTTAATTAGTAATCATTAAAATAGTAATACATATGTATTACTGCACAAAACATTATCTTATGGAAACTATATAAATGTTTTGAAAATAGAAATTATTCATTACGTTACTATCTATTGAAAACTACAATTAGGAGTTTGGAAATTTCATATTTTTCTGAAAAGGTATTTAATTATACAGTATTTTGTAGACAAACAAATATATATATATACACTATGTATGATTTTGAAACAAAAGGTTCTGTTTTGATAGACATATATCCTGATTTTTTAAATTAAAATGATCTCATTAGCATCTTTTTAGGAAATTTAATTATTTAATATGTTTTACATTGGTTTGTAACATTTTATTAAAGGGGTTTATTTATGTTCACCAGTGGGTAGTTTGCTTTATAAAATAAATTCATTGTGAGTGTTATTTCAACCAGTAACTGTGGTTTAAATGTTATTATGCCATGAATCCATAAACCTATGTATGGGTGGAAAGGCATCTTTGTTAAAAGGAAAAGAGTTTCTTTAAGAGAGATAATTTGGGGACTGTCATTTCCTGACCTAACTTTACCAATAAACAGAAGAATGAACTAATTTTTCTAGAATGCTTAGTAGCTATTCCAGTGATTTGTTGTGATGCAATGACTGAATTTGCTCATAACATTTCTGTATCTGCCACAAACTGAATCCAGTTACAAGGTGTTAATACATATCAACTTAAGATGTCACTTTCATGTAAATGCTCAAGTTATAATTGAGACGAAAACTTTAAAATCATTCTCTTGAAATTCTAACCTATGACAATTTTACTCAGTGATTTCAATACTTTTGAAAGTAAAGTTTAGTAAACAACCTTGTTGATTATTTCTGCCTGATATCATACTTACTAGGGAAAAAACTGATTAAAAAATAAGCAAAGGGGATTTTTATTATTCCTCATTTAATATTTGCATAAGTCTAATTTATTCAATAAGATTTGGGTCCAGTTATGTTTTTCGAGTTAAATTATAAAATTAAATACTAGTATGTAAATACATAGGCTATTGAGAAACAAAGAACTCTTTAAGAGAAAAATTACCACAGAGTTCTGAGGAAGATTCTCTAAGGGTTCTACTCATAATTATCCTGTAACCTCCAAACCAGATCCCAATTTTATCAGCATTGGTAATTTCCCTATGGCATATATCCACTAATAGTTTTGTTCTTTTTGTTAGTCTTTTTTTTTCCCATGTGGAGAGAGACCGTATTTTTGAAGGTAATCAAAATAATTAACATTATACTTAATAGTCTGGGGGGAAAAAAGAACCCCCAAAAAAGTAAAATTTACCAGGAATAGACAAGTCATTTATTTTTAATTTTATCTGCACATTTGCATTTTATATACCCTACTTCTTAGGGTTTCTGTTCTGTTCTATGTGTCACATATCTTTGGGAGATTATTTTAAGCAGTGACCAGATTTGTATCTCTGTGCTCAAAAGTATAGATTTCATAATTGAACTTCCAAATTGTTCTGTATTTTGAACCATGAAAAAGGACTAGCACTCGATTGAATACTGACTGTTTTTTCACAAGAGTATCCAACAACAGGGGCTTCCAGCATTAGCATCCAGTGTGCAGGAACTGAATGGTTTTATTGCATGATACAGGAGAATTGCTCACTACTGTCTGTTCCTGCTGACAGTCCTGATGTTCAATCTGGTAATATCCTCAGAGCTTATTTGTTTGTTTGTTTGTTTTTAACCCAGTGCTTTGTTATTAGAAGTTAATAGGTTCTTGGTCTATGGGAGAGGAAGCAATGGGACAATTAATGTGAAAAAGCTCAATGTTAAAGGAGTCAATGGAAAAAGAGTATAGTCAGAATGAGAATGCCTAAGGTTTGTTTTACGTTCTCTATTTGTTTATTTTGTCATGATAAGGGTGGCATAAAATGTAATAACCTAGACTTTAGCTCCCACACCAGAATTGCTAAGTAGCTGAGGCATTAAACTTCATTTGTTAATTTATTCTTCTATGGACATCTTTCCTGTGATGTCTCTAGAATACTTTAAGTTCCCTCCAGCTAGGATAGCTCCATACAGTTGCAAAATATTAACTTTAGTAGAGTGCTTTCCATGTGAGCTTTGCAGAATTAAAATTATCCTTCTAAAAATGCAGAGAAGATATGTTATGTCCAATTAAAATTAGTGTGAAACTTATAATGCATTCAGCTATATATTATAATAGTATGAACAATGCTTTGCATCATTTCTATAAAATTTAGAAAATACTCTAAGCCTACAAATTTCCCTTCCTTTCATATATTTAGAATAACTGAATGATATAATTATAGAATCACCACATCTTAAGATCAGATGAGACTTCAGCATTAATAGAAACTTAGCGGGTTGGATAGACTTTGATTCCGAGTTATTACTGGATTACTGGAACTTTGTGAATTTTGGAAAGATACTTATTTGCGCAAAGCCTCAATTTCTCTTCAACTATAAAAATGAAATGTGCCGGGCTCGGTGGCTCAGCCTGTAATCCCGCGCCTTTGGGAGGCTGAGGTGAGTGGATTGCCTGAGCCCGCGGGTTCGAGACCCGCCTGGGCAAGCGAGACCTCATCTCTACATAAATCAAAAAATTAGCCGGGAGTGGTAGCGCGTGCCTGTAGTTCCAGCCACTTGGAAGGCTGAGTGGAAGGATCGCCGGAGCCCAGCAGGTCGAGGCTGCGGTGGCCGGGAGCGGCTGCTGCACTCCAGTCCGGGTGACAGAGTGAGACTCCAACTCAAAAAAAAAAAAAAAAAGAAAATGAAATGTAACAGACCTATCTCTTGGAATTATAACAGGAATTAAAATAAGTAATGCGTATATGTTGCCTAGCACAATGTCTGGATAAAAACCAGGCACCCAAAAAGTATTTAAAAACTTGAAAAAGTCAGTTAACAACTGGAAGATGTTACTGTGTGAAGTTTAGGAGAGTTAAGGAATAATAGCACCAAACATTTTAAGTTATATGCTTAGAAAAGTTGAAATATGTTCAAAATTCCTACCTCATTAATTGTAGACATCTGTAAATAATGTGTGTTATTGGGTACATAGGATTAAACATTTCACTATCTATTTCATTTCTAAAATCATATTTCAATTTGAGAAGTGAAATAAAGTGCTTATTTAAGGTTTAAAGTACACTCAACACTAAATATAGGATGGTAGAAGAATCTCTTTTTTTTATTATTGATGAGCCAATATTGATACATTATTATTAACCAAATTCTACAGTTTACATTAGGGTTTAACTCTGTGTTGTAAATTCTATGGGTTTTGACAAATGTGTATTAATATGTATTCACCATTATACTATTCCACAGAATAGTTTTACTATTATATTATGAAAATCTCCTCTGCTGTGCCTATTCATTTCACCCTCCTTATCCTAGAGTCCCTGACAACTGCTGGTCTTATTAATTGTCTCTAGAGCTTTGCCTTTTTCCTGAATATCAGATCATTGCAATCATACAGTATGTAGCCTTTTCAGTTAGACTTCTTTCATTAGAAGTATGCATTTAAGTTTCCTTCATGTTTTTCCTTGGGTTGATAGCTCATTTCTTTTTATACATTCCATTGTCTGTTATTTATCTCTTCACCTACAGAAGGACATTTTGGTTGCTTTCAAGTTTTGACAGTTGTCAATAAAACTGCTATAAATATTCATATGCAGATTTTGTGTGTATTTAATTTTTAAGTTTGGTTTGGTAAATTCTGAGGAGTAAGGATGCTGGATTGTATAGTAAGAGTATTTTTCATTTTTTTAGAAATTACCAAATTGTCTTCCAAAGTGACTGTACTATTCTGTATTCTCTTTGGCAATAAACAAGAGTTCCTATTGCTTCACACTTTCATCAAGAAGTGGTGTTGTCAGTGTTTTAAATTTTAGTCATTCTAATAGGTGTGTAGTGTGTTACTTTGATTTGATTTTCCACAGATAACTATGTGAAGCATCTTTTCATATGCTTAGTTGTCATCTGTATATCTCCTTTGGTGAACTGTCTTCTCAGAGCATTTGCTCATTTTTAATTGAGTTTTTGTTTTCTTATTTTTTTAATTTTAAAAATTACTTTCTTTGATACCAATTCTTCATCAATTACATGTTTGCAAATATCTTCCATTTTGTGGCTTATCTCTTTTATCCCTTTAACAATCTTTGGCAGAGCAGAAGTTTTAAGTTTTATGAGTTAAACTTATCAAATTTTACTCATTAATTAATTTTTGGTGTTGTATTTAAAAAGTTCTTGCCAAACCCAAAATTACCTAGATTTCTTTCCTCTGTTATCTTGTAGAAGCTTTACAGTTCTGCATTTTAATTGTAGGTCCGTGATTTAACATATAATTTTTATTTTACATATTTTTCCCCTGGATAGAACCATACTGAAAAATTAGTAGCTTCTAAGTCAAAGCATACAGTCTACTAATACTTTTCTAAATTTGAAAGCATGACTTTTATAAATTTAAAGTGAAAATAAAAATTTATTTTAGAGAGCCACTAAGATGATAAAGCTTGTCTAAAGAAGATTGGATAAAGAAAGAATGGCTCAATAAAATTTCTCATTTAGGAAAAAAACTGGCTAATGTCATACAGAATGATAAAACTTAACCTTAAGGATTATCATTTCTACAAAAAAAAATCATTCTCTTCTCCACCATATAAAAATGTTATTAAATTACTATGTGATAAGACTCTTTTACATGGCCATCCATTTTAAAAATTAAATAAGCATCATTTCATACAGAGTTGTAAAATATCTCAATCAACACTAATAGCAAGTGGAACAAAGGTATAGTATGTATTCCTGGAGAATTAAATATTTGCCAAGTGGGTCTAATTTGTTATGTCTGCCAAGGAGGACATTGAAAAGACAAGCAATAGTCTATTTGCCTATTTTCAAGCTCTTGATAAATTTCTTAGCAACTTCACAAAGGAAGTCATTAAGACTTATGACTTATGGAATACTGAAAGAAATATGAAGACTTCAATGTCTTTGTGTGTGTGTATGTGTGTTTGTGTGTTTCTATAGAATTGTGTGTGCATGAGTACTACAGAGTGCCTAAAAGTATAGTTGATAAGTAGTTTGGGAATGTCAATATTAGACTTTATATTTCTTTTGATTATTGTCAGCAGAAGATTAGATAAATTCAAGCTGTATGAAAGCTCAAAAAAGCATAAACAGGTGGCAATGAAAAGAAACTGGGCAAAATTTTGTGATAAAGTTTAACAAAATTTTATTAAAGTTATAAAAAAGCTATAATTTGACTATCATGTTTTGGGAAGAATAAAAAATAATTAACTAAAAATTGGTTTTCCTCCTGTACTAGATTGTAATCTCTTTGCAAACAGGGACTATTCTTTATTTTTCTTTTATATTGCCTACAATTTCTAGCGTATAGTAAGACTTCAGTTGAAAAGAGGAGATAGAGGAAAGGATTTAGAATATGGAAAAAAAATGAGGAATTTATTACATTTTATATTTAGCAATATAGTACACATACTCATTCTTTTTGTGGTAGTACTTGCTTAAATATTTATGTGGGTTATTGGTTAATTTGGAAACCAATCATTATGATTAAATTCTAGCCAAACAGAAATTTTGACCATCTTTAAGAAGATATATACCCAACAATTAACCTACATACTAATACATTTCACTTGCTTTTTAATTTCACATATGTTTGGTCAAGGTGAAAGAAAAATTATTGTATTTTTATTTTTGTTTATTGAACATTTGTGTAGTTGCCTATGTCATGGTTTTAAGTTTACTTAGCTAGGTATGCAAAAATGGAAACTTCTGTTCTTATAATTAAACTTAGCTTAATTCTGAGCATATATACACTGGGTAGCTAAACTTAATCTTGTCAATTTAGAAAATTCAATCTATTTTGGATTATAACTCAGTTTCTATAGACAAAAATAGTTAATATTCTTTGTTTTCTCTTTTTCTTCCATTCTCCTCAGAATCTTTGACTTATGTATTGAGATTTCAGGGGAAGAAACTGTTGATGGTGTATTATTTCTGGGTTGATAGATTATAGCATAAACTTTCTTCCCCTTCAGGATTTGTCATTGATGTATTCAAAGTTGAGCTTTGGGAGTTAAAAAACAAAACTCTCAACAAAAGCTGACTTTTGCAAATAAAATGCACTTGTACGTATAGTCTACTCCTGGACTATAGATGTATAACATTCTATATTGGAGGTAAAAAGTCAATAATGTAACTTTTTCTTCTCACTGGATTTTTGTCTGTTTTCTACTTTCCCTGGAGCAACATATTTGACCTTAAATTCTGCCTTTAATTGTTGAAACTGAAGAGTTAAGAAACAATTATAATTTTTTAAAAAGTGCACTTCAAAATGATTGAAGAAGGTAACCAGAAAAGTTTATAACAAATGAAATACCTTTCAGTCAAAGATAAGTTATTTTATTATCCTATGTATGACTGTTTACCAATATAATAGAAGTCATCCTTTGCATCTCAAGATGGCCATAAAATAATTGATAGAAATTGCTAGTTATTCAACAATTCTTTGCTAACATTAATGCACGTCAGCATTTGCACTAACACCAGAACCTTCCACCCCTCGCTTTACAGGTGTTAAAATAAATCTTCCCTGTGTGGCAGTCCTTTAAAACATAATATTCTAAATATGCTTATTTCCATAATCTCTTCTTTTTCTTTTAAAAGTAATTTTTAAAATGATACAATTGTGGAGTCCAAGTGTATCTACAGTCCAGAAAAAATTAATTGGAGTGGAGGGGAGCTCCTAATGGCTTTGCTGTGTCTAATGAGAAAACCCATTCCATCAGCAAAGTCTTAAGAGATACAACAGTAGGAAGTTTGATAAAAAGTACTCGGTGGTTTTTTACATTTCCTGAGGGTTTAAGATCTCTAGATGTAAAAACTCAAGCCATTCCTGAAACTTAAACTCATCTGAAATGTTAATAACAAAGAAATAAGCATTTTAAAGAAATTAGTTTAACGATTCATTATTGTGCATATGTGGGAGGTGCCCATCATTTTGACTTTCTCTTTCTGGCATACTATGTTCAGAGTTTCATGCAAATAGTTGTTTCTAGCATTCTGTGAAGCATTCAGGGTAATGGGACGGTGTCACAACAATAGAAAATTTGCAAATCTTTTACAATGCTTTTGTGCTATCTTTACTCTTAGTAATTCCAAAGATTACTTAGGCAACACCTCCAACATTCTCTTTATAGTTGCCTTGGATTAAGTCTGGTTAAACACTTCTTGCCACTTATTTCACTTATTATTTTTTAATATCATATATGTTCATGTAGGACTTTTATTTTCATATCTGACTTTGCCTTTATAGTTCTTCAACAAGTTTTAACACCATGGCTTCTGACAGCATTATTTAATTGCAAGCAATAACCACATAATCTTCTGTAAAGTCAAACAAAAAAGAACCAGAAAAATTCTTGCTGTATTTTTATTCTGTGTTTCAAATAATAAAATAAATTTGTGGGCATCTAGGTCATTATTCTGTAGAAGAGCTGACCATTCAACTCGTTGTTAGTGAATAGTCTGCATATTTTCTCCTGTGCAAAATTCACTAGGAAAAATAATAGTTTGTGGCAGCTATAGTTTCATTTTTAATTAAACAGAAATTACAGAGTTTATTATGTAATTAATCTTCCAAGAATGAGCATTGTTTTTCTTCCCTAAATATTTTTTCACTTTTATAAGACTAAGCAAAAATAGCTCTGCAATCTAAAATTAAACACTTATAGTGAATATAGATTTAAACAATCATTGTATACATATATGTTGTGTTTGTTTAAAAAAAACTTGTCAATATACTTAGGAAATAACAATTTCTTAATGTGTCATTAAAATGCATGTCTGTGGACTTTTAAAAGAAAACTGAAGAACATCATGCCCTCTAAACTGAAACTTGTACTTTTGTTTTAGGGGAATATAATAGTGATGATATATATGTGCTTTCTGGTGAAATGGGGCCATGCTTTGAATTTATTTTTGGCCTTAATGATACATTAATAACTGAATGCTACAATTTAGATTAGTGAACTTATAATGAAGCTTTTCAGTGTTTAACCTTTTCATGTAAATAACCTTAGTGTCCTTAATATGGGTTAAATCAATCACATTTCAGACCACAGAAATGTGTCTACAACTTATGCTCATAGCCCATGATTTAGATAAAATAATTTTCTGCTCCTAAGTGTGTCTTATAGGAGAGTTTCATTCATTCATGCAACAAACATTCTTATTAGCCTAATGAGTGCCAAGTATTATAGCAGGTACTAGATATAACACTTCAAAAGTAAGATACAAGTTCTGCCCTCAGATATATTTCACATTCTTCTAGAGTGATAGTTTCATATGTATGTAATTAAAGCACAGGAAGAAACTCTAATGAAAGCATATAAACAATTTAGGAATCCCAAACATCATGGAACTAAGTTGATCTTGTAGGGAATGAGGTCAGCATGTATTTCCTGGGGAAGGAACTTTTGACTGGTTTCTTGAAAGAATAGCAGGAGTTGAACAAGCAGACCAAAGGAGATATAGTATGTAGGTCAAGGTTCTAAGAGGTCCACAGGACAGAGGCATGGAACCACAAGGAGGATTTTAGAAATCATAAAATATACATAAGTGAAGCATCAGGAGGCTGCAGAAGAATGATAGAAGTCTGGTCTTAAAAGGTCAATAGGAACCATATACTATGGTAGTTTGATTTTATTTTCTAAATTTTAAGAGGAAAGTGTGACTCTGTAAGGAAACTGATGAATGATTATCCATCCTCTTTAGCTTACACACAGATAGTAAACGCATATACACATGCAAATTGAGAAACAGAAAGAGAAAGAAGAGAGGAGGGGAGGGGAAGGGAGGGGAGAAAAGAGAGAGACAGAGACAGAAAGAAAAAGAAAAGAGACAGACAGACAGAGAGAGAATGATATGTTCTGGAATTACTGAGATCTTTTTGTCATAATTGTTTTCTGTGTGTGCTTTTAAGAAATAGTCTTTAAAGATATTGGGTGAAGAGTCATGTGATAAAGCTAGAAGCCAAAACACTAATTCTTTTTAGCATTCTTTTAATTTACCAGAAATACCATTGCCCCGTTGCCCGTGTTTGTTGATATTCCATGTATTTGCTTATCTTCCCTCATTAGTTTTATCTAGAAATGTTAATCATTTTATAGAGAAAATATTATTGTGCTATGTCAAAAACTCCCTGCTATCTTCATGCTCTAATCGTGTAAAGAGGGAGAAGAGGAGGTCAGAAAACACTCTTCAGAGTAAACAACTTTCTCTGGGATTCATTTGCTTCAAATCAATCTTTTAAAAGCCTTACGTACACATACACACACACAGGTGTTTTCACAGACCTTGTAAGGTTACAGCTTTACAATATAAAAATTGTATTTTTTTACATTTTTATTACTTATTAATTTACAACTTTTCTATAATGTGCTAAGTCTCATTGTAATTCAATAAACATTAGTCAAATGGACTCCATAGTTTCATTTTTAAATATATTTAGCAAAGGAGGTGTTTTTGCAAAGTTTTACAATCTATATAATATTGTTTTATTCAGAATGCAACATTCTATCATTATTTTGTTTTCATTTTAGTCTATAAATTGTCTTCAATTTTCACCTATGTGTCACTTTAAACTCTAATCTACAAGAACTAGAATCTAGGATAGTATGTTATAAATGAAAGTTGCACTTAAAAATGTAAAATTTTGAATTTCATGAGTTTGCCAATAAAGAGTAAAGGGACATAAGCAAAATATGCCTCTAAATTTTCTTCTTAATTCTCAGTGTCCTTCACTTCCACTGTGCACTGTATTTGAAGTCAGAGTTAACATAATTATAATATGCTAAATTTATGTGATTTTAAAACACAAATGCACATAAACTAATTTGACTTGTTTACTTACAGAAAGCCATATCCTGGAAGATGTAAACAAGTGTATCATAGCCTTAAGAGACCAGGATGCTGATAATTTGGACCGTGCTGCAGGTGCTATCAGAGGCCGGGCAGCAAGAGTTGCTCACATTGTCATGGGTGAAATGGACAGCTATGAGCCAGGGGCTTACACTGAAGGTGTAATGAGAAATGTCAACTTCCTTACAAGTACTGGTAAGTCTTAGTGCCCTATAGCAGCTGCACCATTTCTGATACTTGAATCTGCAGAGCTACCAAATATTCATATATATATAGAAAAGAGATCTCAGTCTGTGTTGCTTATTTTGACTTACATTGCTACACTATCTGATCAGTGCTTGCATACTGTGTTTATGTGATTTGAAATTTATCTCTGAGAAGTAAATGTTCATTGGTGAAAAGAGGTCTTTTATCAATGCATGCATTATATAAATTACCCACAGGCCTTAACCACTTTTGAATGTTTATTAATTCCAGAGCTGTCAGGATATATAAATTAGGCCAATATGGTATTAAGTATCTAATAATCTCCAAACCCTGTTTTAACTGCATCATTGGTACCCCATGTTTTTGATGACATTACTTAAACACAGCATATTTGTCCTGTTTCCAAAGAAATTTTCTCTACCTTCCTCTGTAGTCTGTTTACAAAACAACATTTTGTTCTTGCACATAATCTTCTTTGATTGCATAAGAAATATAGAGCCAGGATTTTATTTTGGTTGCAACATCCAAGTTAATATTTTCTAAAATTTGCCAGTAAATAGTTTTTGAATCACTCAGGAAAATAGCATTCTTATTTTTAACACTATTGTTAACATTTCTTCAAGAAACTTACAGAAGTGTCTGAATGTATGTGGATTCACAGTGAGGACAGTCAACCATTTTTGTGAATCATATTGGCAGGACTCCCTCCTATGAAAACCCTCTGAATCTGTGAAATCCTCAGGTTGATTTTTTTTTTCTCACTATTGTCTCTTAACACTACAGTGATGGTGCATCTGTGATTACTAAAATATTTGAAATTCCATAATAAAGTCGTCTATCCTAAAGAATCATTTTTATGTTATGCATATGGAATATTAAGTTTGATGTGTATATTGTTCAACAAAAGAAGTAGAAGGGACAATAAGTGATTTTTTTGAAATTTTTCTTTTGTTTTCTTTTATATTGAAGCTATTTCTTGAAATGAATTAATTAGGAGAAATATGCCAACAGCTGAATAATCTTCACTAGAGACTGGTTCTGAAGAACTATGCCATAAGGCAAGCTTTGCAAGATTTGCAGGGAATTGATGATTAGTTTTGTTGTTTTCCTAGCATGTTGATACAGAAAATCATTGATAAATCTTGGCACATAGTTTTCTCATTATCTCTTTAAAATATTTCTAAAACAATGAAACACTAAAAATGTTCTAAGGAAACATGGAGGATGTACAACTGCAACTTTTGATATTAAACTTATAATTCTATACCTATACCTCAAAGTCATTGGTGTCAACAGGGCACATAGTAACTGCTATCCAATGAGTTGTAGTAGTATATTTACTTGCTTAAAAAGATGATTGTGTTATGGTACTTCAGTATCTCTTCCCTAAAGTAGATGTAGGCATTACTTTCTTGTTGGTCAAAATCAAGCACAGAAATATCTGTGTTCCTGATTTTTTTTCTGCTTTTGGAAAATGGAATGTGAGTAAAAAAGGAATTATTTCTTTAGCCAAATAAAAATTTCCTACAGGAAACTGAGTGGGTAAAACCTACCAGGAATGCTGTATCTTGCTTCTGCCTTAGTTTTGTGATCATATTAGTAAAGTCTTGTGAACATTCTCTTTGTGATCATGTCTGTATGAGGTGCCAGGTTTACAAGTTTGTACTCCATAGGTTTTATGTCTATGAGATATAAAGAGCTCATATCTGCCATATTCAAAGAAAAAAGTGTAAGTGAAATTCTAAAGTGTTCAGAATGTGAATTGTGTAATGCAAACGCTATTTACAATCAACCTGAAATCAGAAATAACAAAACAAAATGTTTGTACATTTACTTACAAGTTTGTTAATACCTCCATGATTGACTTTCCCAGATAACTAACCAATATGACTCCATTGTCACAATCAGAAGAGAAATAATTTCCTTTAACCTTTTATTAGTTGCATGTAATGTTGATTTAAATTTTTCAGTAAATTATGTCCTGTATCTCAAATATAATGAATGTAGAATTATCCTGGGTTATCCTTTATAAATAGCAGCTTAATAGTAATATAACAGTATAGTTTCTGACTTTTCCCATTTTGTCATTTTAGTTTTTCAGATTTTTTTGGTGTATCTTTGGAAAAAAGCTTCTCATTTTTATTTATCTCTAATTCCAAACTTTTCTCCAAACAGTTTTCTTAAAATTTATCAAAAACATGTGTTAATAAAGGAAATTCTGAACAATCAGTTAGATGAAAAGGCTAATTAGATCATTTGATTTTAACCAAAGCAGAAAAATATGAGCATCTTCTCTCCCATAGAGATATTGTCTATGAAAAAGACTTCCAACAATTCTACCAATTCTACAATTCCAACAATTAACTAATAGGAGATGTTCATCTTTGTTCACATCTTCTTCATATCTTGAACTTATTATTTATAAATAATTATCAAGTTAAATAATTAGAAATGTCATGTTTTGTGTTATAAAGCTTTAATAGTTCAGATTTTAGCAAGCGAATGGTAATGTATATGGACAGTTTTTCTCTTTGTTTCTTTCTCTTTTATACAGTCCTCAGGTCTTAACCCTGCCTCCTGAAAATAACTTAATGAGGAGCTACTGGGAATTGTTTTTATTACCCAGAGAATTCCTTATCTTTGCAAAATTTGCCTTCACTGTATTGTCATCAATGATGAAACCTAAGCCATACTTATCTAAATCACAAAGAATGTGTTTAGAACATAACACCTTTGGTTTTAACCTGGCTTTGCAGCTCATTAGCACATTTTCAAGATTTGATGATTTTCTAAGTGTTTTCTCAGCATTAAGAAACAGAGTTGCCCTGATATATTTCAGATATTAATATTATTCACAAATCCTAGTATTTGATTTTGTGTAAAATGTAGTCACCATCTGGAATGCTGCATTTCACTCAGACAGACGAATAATATTGTAATCTCCATGTGAAATTAATCATTCTACCCCATTCTTCTCTGTTACTAAGTTCCTCCTCCTGTCCAAAATTCTTGATGGGGAAGAAAAAATCTATTGGCATTTTTGATAAAAACCTTTTGGACTGCAATATGAAGATTCATAAATTATACTCAACATCAACTTCAGTTCTTTCATATTAGGTTGGGGATAAACCTAAACCAGGTAGACTGACACAAGATAATTTTGCGTGATTTATGAACTCTATCAAAGTCAGAAATTAGCGGGTCCAGAAGTATCTGTTGCAAACCTCCAGACCCCACCTGGTTTTACTATCAGCCAAGCTCATGGACTAAAAAAGAACAGGCACAAACATGAACCTGACCAAGACATTCTGGTGGCATCCACTGTTGGCAACTGGTAGTGATGCCAAATAAAAGTTCATTTATCAAGTACGTGATGAGGCCCAAACTGGAAAGTGTGTACCCAGATTTCCCTTCTTCTTAGAATGGATAAAAGCAATAGAGTTACATTTTTTTTTTCTCAAAGGCAAATGAAATAATTTAAAAAATCCTGAGTCAACAAATATTTCTAAAATTGTATTGTAGCTTTTTTAGACCAGTTTAAATGAAAGATAAACTTTTAAACTGCATTTCACTTAGAATTAGCTTAAAATCCTTTAAAAGCAGTCAGTAGCCCCATCACTTTCCTTTCATTTAATATATTTTACATATATACCCTGAATTCTGCAGCTTGATTAAAGCATGCTACTTTCTTTATGTTGTATCTCTGTTCAACAACCTTAATAGCTGTCCTTCTCATTTTGAATATCCTTACTCTTTGTTTCTGACATCAAATTCTGTCCATCTTTCAAAAAAAAGTTTTTATCCCTGTCCTTTAGAAACCTCTGGTAATAGTGAATAATTTCTGTTCTCACATACTATAACTCTTAAGGGGCATACCACTCAATTACATCATTCCAGACAAGTATATGCTGTTTAGAACTCTCCAGATATACAGAGAGTGCCAAAAAAAGTATATACACATTTTAAGAAAGGAAAAACTGTATTAAAATTGTAATACTCAATATATGCTGATAACAAAGGATGAATACAAATCATCTTTGACTTCTGCAATTACAAGAAGTGCTCAAAGTGGTTACCATCAATGTCCAGACAATTCTGATTATCATGTACTACTGCTTGAGCAATGTTGACCGAAGTGTCCACTTGTATCGCTGTGCATGCTGTTTCAATTTCTTCCCAAAATACTGCCAGTGTAGCCGGTTTTCTATGGTACGCCACATCCTTTAAGGTCCCCCATAGGTAGAAGGCAAGGGGTGCTAAGTTAGGAGAACATGGGGGAAACTCAACCACACTGTTCCGTTCAATTAAACTGTGCTTCATCAGACCAAACCATTTTCCTCACAAACTCCTCATCCTCTTGTTCCATGTTTTGGAGCCACTCACAATACTGCACCCTTTGATCAGCATCATCTTCATTCATTGCATGTAATAATCTTGGGAGGAAATTTTTTTATTTTACTGTTTTAAGAATGTGTCATATGCTTGTTTTGCTAACTCCTGTCTCATGTGCAAATTGTTTGGTAGACTTCTGTGGCAAGCATGTAAACTGTTCCAACAACATAGCAGAATAAGCAGGATTCATTACTGTGTGAGGCCTCCCAGATCTTCCATTGTGCACATCACACACAGTACCGTGCTTCTCAAACTGATCGTGAATGCATGCGATTGGGCATGTTGGAGGTTCTGTTGCATATTCACACTTCCATTGTGGTTGTACTTCTACAACGTTCTCAAATTTCAAATACCACTTCAAAATGGCCTCATGCTCTTCAAACAATTGTGCTTCCACCATTTTCTTTCACTGTCCTACTTGTCGAAAGATGATGCTCATATTCACTTGATTAACACCATCTTTTGAGCAAACATCATATTACACATTGTACAATAATTCAATTCAACTTTGAAAAGTAATATAGAGATAACATCTCTTAAAATGTGAATATATTTTTGGCACCCCCAGGGCTTATATTAAAATGGCATGTCTTTCAAAATAGAATATAAGCTACCAAAGAAAAAGACACTTGTAGTATTTCTTTTTGTGTCTTTTTCAGAATCTACCATTGCACCTTGTGTTCAATTAAAAACAAAACCAAACAAAACCTCTTGGATTGAGTCTCTATGGCTTTGCTAATTCTAATCCCGCAGTTGGAATGAATGCCTCTTCTTCACTATCACCCTCTGAAAATATAATTATTCTTCAACACTTTCACAAATGACACTACCTATGCAAAGGAGCTTCTGATTCCCTTTCAGTTGGAATTAATTTCCCCATTATCTGTGTTACTATGAGCTTGTTCTTTAATGTTTATTTCACTTTTCACTTTGCCCTGTATCATAATCAGCCATTTACATACAAGTTTTTCCTACTAGATTGTAATGCCCTTAAATGGCAGACACCACACTTTATTTATTTTTATCTTTCCCAGTAGCATCAACACACAGTAGAAGTGCCCAATGATCATTGATCAAGTCCTTTTCCAAACTTTAAAAGTAAATTTTATAAAAAGATTATGCAATGATGCAGTCTAATATAATAAGCAAGAGAATAAATTGTCATCCCAATTCAGGAAAAAAAAAAATCAAAATCTCAAAAGAAATGAACTATGTCAAAGGCTGGGGCAGGCTAAAGATTAAGGAATTGATTCATTACTGTCCAGAGTTAGATATTAGCCACTTCCAGAAAACTTGGGTTCAGATTTTTTAAAGGTTCTTCAGCAAGATTTTGAAAAAGAGATCATGAATTTTGTGTATTCAATTACTTACAAGAACCATCATTTTTCTTTTCCTCACGTTTGAGTTCCTTGTAGATCCACAATGTTACGCCTTTGTCAGACCTGGAGTTGGCAAATACTTTTTCCCAATCTGTAGCCTGTCTCCCTGCTCTCTTGATGGTTTCTTTGGCTTTGCAGAAGCTTGTTAGTTTGATGAGGTCCCACTTGTCTATCTTATCTCTTATGGCCTGTGGGTTT